>JANHGL010015087.1:0-10410 GCA_024611195.1 Ceyx melanurus | reverse complement strand
CTTCTTCCCTGTGAGGGTGTCAGAGCCTGGCCCAGGCTGCCCAGAGAGGCTGTGGAGTCTCCTCTGGAGAGATTCCAACCCCCCCAGCTCTGTTCCTGGAGGGAAAACTCCTGATGCAGTTTCTTGAGCTTAATAAAAACACTACACTTTGATTTTACACAGAAAAGCACAAATGAGGAATTTCTTCCAATTAAAACAGAAAGATGTGATGATGTTCCCATGAACACTCACAGCCACTCCAGCAATCTGCATTCCACAAGTGAGACAGAGGTTTTGCAACTTAATTAAAACACACCAAAGTTTATTTAAAATCAAATTATAAACAAAAATGAAAGGCATAAAACACAAAAGCTTTCAGAGCAGCTGTCATACTGGGGTCACATAATTGGATCCATAGTATCCCCAAGCTGTGGGAGGTTTAAATGCTGCAGAAAGTAAAGAATATATGGAAAATCTACTTGCCATTCAGCAGTGCTTACAAGTGTGCTGGGTATGGAAGTCTATAGATTACACTTATTTGTTTCAAGCACTTTTCATACTCATTGTTCAGCTTGACCAGCTCCTGGAGGGCATGCTTGAGATCTTCTACCTCTTCAAAAAAATCCTAGAAAAACCCAAAAACAGTCACCTTGAGGTTTCTCTCCAGAAGAGCTGCTCAGTATCTCTGTCATTGCCAAGCTGAAGGGATCTCTCTGGATCAAGCTGAGTTCTTGTTAGAGTCTGAAATACAAACTGCTGATAGGAAAGACGAATTAAGAGAAGGAAAAAAAACTTCTCAGAAAGTCCCAAATGAGGAGGGAATGGTGTCAAACCCATCTGTGCAAAAACAGTGCTGGTCCTGAAAGCTGCAGGATCATGGAAAAAGGATAAAAAACAAGGAGAGAGGTGAGGGAACTGTGGAGGAGAATGTTAGCATTGGAGGAAGACAATCCCAAAGAGTTCAAGATGGAAAAATGGATGCCACAGCTAGACCTAGAAAGACAGAAAACTTGTTTAGACCTCAACTGCTTCATAAATTGCTGGTATCCACTCAGAAAATTAAGCACAGCTGTAGTTTGTTAATTAAAATCCTATTTCAGGATAGGATCTGGTACTTAGGACTATACTAGATTAAAAAGTTTGATTTTTCACCTTCAAAAGGGTAAGTTGATGATGGATTGAAGTTGACAGAGCCTAAAATGAGCACCACTGCCCAACAGGATCAACTGGCAGATAAAAGCAGCTGCCAACCAAGGGGGGAGTGGAAAAGAATGTTGTGTAATAAAGCTGCACGATTCCTGTTCTCAGCCAAGCACTGCTGCAGGACACTGCTGCTTCAGCAACTCATTCATTCCCATTTCTTTCCTAGAATGCTAGAAATTCACTTTTTCATACCACATTTTGATTGATAACTGCACATGTTCAGCCTAAAAATACATTTCAGTTCAGGCAGAAAAGTCTGGTTTTTTTTCCCCCCAAACATCTTCTACTGTTATTGTCCTAAAATAAATTACCTTGTCTAATCCAGCTAATTCCCTTTTCAGTGCTCTCCTTTCTGCAGACAACTTTTTATTTTCTTTCTTCAGCTTTTTTATTTCCTTCAACAATAGCTCTATATTCAAATAAAAAAAAGAAAAGACTTCAAACACCAGAGCCAACCTCCCCCTCACATGAATCACATTCCAGCTGAAGAGCTGCCTGTTTGGTGATTAGAAAATGACAGTTCAGCTTTTTCACTCTTCTTTTTCTCCATCCAGTGATCTATTCTTGAGACTCAGCCCAGCACACTCCCAGCTCCTGGGAAATAGAGCACCTGGGGAGGTGTCACCTGGATGATCTGAACCTGCCAGATTCTTACAATGGGGGGTTGTTTTGCTTTAAAATCCACAAACACTCATCTCAGGCCTTGCTGAGCTGTGTCTGACTCACCAACTCATCACTCTGGCCACAGCTCCTGAAAAATATTCCTGTATTAAATAATCTCTTTTAATGCTTTGGGGTTGCACTTTACCCCAAAGCAGTGCAGGGCTGGATCCAAGGATAAAAACACTGAATGCAAGATATTTTTCCATAACAAGTGTTCAAAAAATGAGAAACATTTCAGAGCCTGAGAGCTGAAGGAACAGCCCAGGGAGTGTTTCTGTGCCAGCAATGCCACGTGGCCTCCCTGATGGGAAGGAATTAAGTGGTACTGTTACCTAAATATTCACTGCACCAGGATTCCTTCTCTTGGGGAACATCCCTGTGAGATGTTGCTTCTCTCTCTGGGGCTTTTTTCCCAGCACTGCTTTGCCAAGAAGCCTTTTTACTTTCCAGTTGCTGAACCCTTTGCCTCTGCTCTCCAAGGTCGTGCTCTAGCTCCTGAATTTTCATCTGCCAAGAAACTAAAGGTGGTTTACAGCACACAGAGCAAGCAGAGGCCAGCTCAACACACAGCCTGGATGCAATCCATCAGCTCCTGACACACACACAGGGTGGTGCCAGAGAGGCTGGAAGATGCCAGTGCAGCTGGGAAGAGGAGGTGAGTAGAGAAAACAGCTTCCAGTGAGGGCAGCACAAGCACGAGGGTAAAAACCCAGCCTCATTTTTGGCACAAAGCACTTTTCAGCCTCCCTGGGAGTTAAGCTTTGGCTCTCTGACACCAAGTTCTACTCACAGTGAGGTTTCTGATTGCTTCAGACTGCTCCTGGCTCTTTCTGATTTCTTTCACATAACGTTTCTGCAGCTCACTGTACATCTGCAGCAGCCTAGGACAGAAGACAGGCAGCAACTGCAAGGTGAGAGCCAACCTGGTGGCCATACTACAGACAAAACTCTTGAATCCAAAGGAGTGTCTCTGGCATCAGAAGATCCACTGCCAGCTTCTCTAAGTTGCCTTTGAAAGGACAGGTCATCATTCCAGGTTCACACTCTCTAAGAAGGATCATGGGTGTGCAGAGACACATGAAGGAGCTGCCCCAGATCACTCAGTTCTCAGGGAGAGCTGAGCTCTTTGTTTACTGCTCTTTTCAACTTTAATCTAATATTAATTTACCATTTCCTTGCAAATGGAGGGATTTTTTTTCGTTGTTTCAAAGCCTGAAAGAAGCTTCCCTAACAGGCAACAAAAATCACCTGATTAAGCCTTGCCATGACATCTCATGAAGCACTCACCTGACACTGTCCCCCTTCAGCAGGAGATCCTGGCTGCATCCACCCTTATTCCAGGAGCCAGTTTCTGTCTGAACCTGAGCCCTTCATTGAAACAAACACAGCAGCTTGACACAGTTCCATGGAAAGCTGCAGGGGGATCAAACTCAGCCACTGGGAAAAGGTTTGGCACTTCTGAGTCTGATGTTACAGCAGGGGATTCTACACAGGGTTGTAAACACCCCCAGATCTAGCCTTGGTTTGCAAAGGGGTAAATAAATCCCAGCAGGATGCTCTCAGGCCTCCAGCATTCCCCAGACCCAGGTGGCCCCTCAAAATGTGCACCTGAGGGGCATCAAGGCAAAAGCTCTGAAATATTGCACTTCTCCTGATGAAAAAACCAACAGTTCTTACTCTCTGCTTGTGACACAGTCACTCATTAACTGCTGCAGGGGAACTTTTCCTTGGATCTGACCCAGATTCTTTTCTAGCTCCTTGTTTTTTATTTGTAGCCTTTTCAACTTCTTGACTAACTGTTCATTTTCATCACTGAGCTGGAGAGGAAGAGAATTAAAAAAAAAAAAAAAAAAAGAAAAATCAACATTTCTAGATCCAGTATCCATTCAGCTGGAAACATTTCAGATTAAGTTTCTCTCCCAAAAGTTTCACTGCATTTATCTTAAATGGAAATGAAAATTGCAGGAAAAGTAACTGCATTAGAGGACCATCTTGCACTCCTGTTTGCTGTCCCTCACCCAGCAGTATACACATCATAGACAACCCAAAATGCAACTAACTGTCATCCCCGACCCTACAGGGTGGTAAAGCAAATCTGATGCAATGGACCGATATTCGCTCAAGAGAAGGAAGATCAGTAGCCGCAAGCTGCTGCCAGCGTGAGCTCTGCCCCTGAAGGCAAAGGCAAACCCAGCGGAGCCAGAGCCGCCGCGCCCGAGTGCTCCCGGGCGCTCCCTCCAGGCCAGGCCGCGGCTCAGGGGCCTTCCCCGTGCCCGGGACGGACGGGACGAAGCGCAGAGGGGAGAACCCCGCAAGCCGGCAGCGCCAAGGGCCCCCCACTCACTTGCAGGCACCTGTGGACGGCGGGCAGGGCCATGGCAGCGGGGGATAGCGGGGAACAGACACCCCGAGAGCGGCCGCGGCCCACCCGCCACCGCCTTCAAACGCGCACACAGCCCGCAGCGACCGCGCCGAGAAAAGCCCCACTGCTTAGCTGCCCCAGGCGCTGCCTGTCGCCACCGCTCGCCTCACGCCTCTGAAGGAGGCGCCGCAGGCACCAAGTCCACCAGGAGAGGCTCCCAGCGGGAAACGTCATATGCGAGCGACCTCGGCCTCGAAGGACCCTACCCGCCCCTCCGTTGCCATGGAAACGCGCCCGGCGCGGCCGCTGCCCCGGGGCCTGCGGAGGGAGGGGGAGGCAGCGGCCGTGAAGGGCTCTCGCACCGCGCCTTGTCCGGAGCGTTTCACCTCCCTGAAGCACAGATTGACCTCCCGGCCTACACCGGCCGGCGGCAGCGGCGCTGCCGATCCAGCTGTGGGCGCTCCACAACCGCTCTGCAGAGACACACCGGGACACTAGCCTGTCCTGCACCCCTACTGCCCCCCACCAGGACAGGCTGTTCCCACACTGCTCCCCAGGGCAGGAGGTAACACGGTGCTGCTGCTGCTCCCCAGGGCAGGGTTTGTAGCTGCAGCGTTTGTGGCACTCATTATTGCTGCTGTTCACTCGGGTTTGGTTTGTGTTCAGCTTTGGCAGACCAGGCAGGAGGGTGCAGAGGTGACACTCCAACAGCTGCCACTCCCCACCCACAAGGAGATCACCCATCAGCAGGTACCTCACTCAGCACCAGGTCACGGGGCTGTCAGTGTAATCAGATTAAAGGGAGGAGCACATCCAGCTCCAGGGCACAACCTCTCTCCTCCTCCTCCCCCTCAGCCCGTATCAGCCCAGTCACCTGGCTGACCGACCCTTGCACTTTGCCCGGGGCAAGGGAAAAGCCTCTGCCCTGAGCTCTCCAAACAGCAGCTCCGAGCTGCGAGGCTCAGAACAACCCGAGAACACTTGGGTGGCAGCGACCTGCCTCTGCTGGCACTGCCAGAAATCCTCCCTGCTCGCCTGAAAGTTTCTCTGTGAGCCCCACAAGTGATTCCTGGGGGCTGCCATGAATCACTGGCCCTGAATAGCCTGGCAACAAACCTGCTACTTAATGCTCCTAGCACTAAATATATTAGCAACTGACAGTTCACAGCGTGAAAACCTGGAAGTCACTGCTTGGTAAAAACACAGCTGGATGAAACTGGCTGCAGTAGCAGTAAAAAAAAGAAGTAAATAAATAATGGGGGTGTAATACCAGCCAGCCAAAAAAGGGAAATCCCATTTTCAGATTGAGTGGCAAATATCCTGGGCAGTCATTACACAGTTCTGTTCTATCCTGCACAAACAAGATCACCTGAGGACTCTAGAAAATAAAAATTCCATGAAGAAGAAAAGACAGCACCTCAGAAAGGGTTGAATTAACTGTGTGTTTAATCTGGAGAACTCAGCTTGACAAGGATCATTAAGTGATTTTATCTTTGGTTATTTTAAAGGATTTTTTTTTCCTCACATCCTCTAGAGATGAGCAGAAATTAGCTACTTTCCAACCAGAAAAGTTACTTTCCAACAAGACAAGGTCACCCTGAGTATCAAAGAAGAGTATTTTATACAGCATGTGCAAGGTTTGCTAGAACTGAGGATTCCTGTGGTACCCAGATGTTTGGTTTTGGTGTGTTTGATATTTTTTTAATGCTGTTGCTGGGGCAGTAAAAAGCAAACACAGATGGATTCATTCAGGGCTCCTGCAGAAACCTGAGTGGCACAGAAAGGTCAGCACTGGGCAGCACTCAGAGAACACCCAGAGAGGTTAGAAATGCAGAGAACAAGCCCGTGGTGTGTCTGGGTGGGTATGAAAGCTGCAGGCCCTGTTTCCTTAGCCCTTCTACAAACACAACAGTTCTGGGCACTCTGCCTCTCCTGCTGACCCAGGAGTTGACAACAACCCCACAGTTTTCAAGACTCCAGTGTTTTCAGAACTCAAAACCTGCTCTGGGTAGAATATCTTCTCTCTTCCCCAGGCTGGGAAGTGACACAGAGAAAAAGTCTGGAGCAGAGCCAACAGAGCTACAAGGGAAACAAGAATTTCTGACCTAGAAACTCAGCCACCCAGCCTCCCTCTGTCCTGCTTTCCCAGGCTGGCAGGGGAACTGGAGGGAGCAGACAGGTTTCCTAACTCTGCAGCTCAGCCTGCAAGGAGCTTGTGGAAGATTCAGATTCCCTCAAAGTGCTGATTCAAATGCCACCACAAAAAAAAAAACCCAATGATTCCATCTCCAAGCCCTTGGGAAAAGCTGAAGCTCGTGTGGGTTTTATCCTGCACATCAACATCATGCTCACAAAGTGGCCACTGATGTTGAGAGGCTCCCCTTCAACATCTTCTCCCCAGCTGGACACCCCACAGCTCTGTGGAAATGGCCTGAGCTGGTAGCACTGGATGTCAGATTTGATAAAGATAAATGATAACTGAGAAATGATAAAGAATTCTGTGTGCTCCAGTAGGAAACACCCTCATTTTCCAGGGATCCCAACAAGATACGATTTTTAAAGACTTCTCAGTGACAGAACTGTATGAAGGACCACTAAGGTATTTGCTTTCCTGACAGCTACAGCAGAAACATCTCCCCACACTACTACCCAGCTGGTTTGTTGAACACACTATTTTTTCCTCCCATTTTTGTTTCTAGCTCAAGCTGGTACAGAGACACGTTTCACACTGGCACACACGAGTGAAAATCAACTCCAGCAGTGCTGGAGGAATGGGACCCAGAGTGGGTTTTCAGCTACATGGGCACCAAAATCATCAATTTAATCAGAAAACACATGAGCACGGGATTACTTGATGCAACTCTGCAGTAATTCCTTCTTTCCACACATTAAAGGGCAGTGTGTGTTCTTTTGAGCCTACCACCCTCACAGGATTCTCCAGGCATTAGAATACCCCTGTGAAAAACCACGGAACAATCCAAACAAAAGCAGAGTGTCTGAGCTGCCGGACGCAGAGAAGAAAGGTGGTCAGAATGTGACTCTGAGCGACACAAAGGGAGCACAAGAACCATCGGATGCACCGCAGAGAACGGTACATTCATCAAGCGTTAATGAGTCATTAGTGAGCATCAGGAAAAAACGCTGCCAGCGTCAGGAACTCCTGTTCGCCTCTGGTGAAGCAGGAGTGGGATCAGCACAGCTCTTGGTCCAGCAGGAAGGGAGTGTACTTAGGATTTACACATCTTTGCACACTCAAAGAGCAAAAACCCGGGCTAAGCATCCTCTTTTATCACCACCTCTTCAACCACCACAGCGCTGCGGCAGTGTCCACCATGGCAAAGCTCATCATCTGGGTTACCTCTTCGAGGCAGATTCCGACTTCATTCTGCATGAGCTCCGGATAAAAGCTCCAGGGAAAAAAAAAAAAAGGGCTAGGGACAGTAAACAACAATTTAATATGACTAATCCAATATAATCCTCTGCTGGGTAAAAAGAGCATCTGCGTGGACTCCCACTGGAGTGTTTAATAGGAGCACAGCGAGCCTCTGGCTGGCGTGCTGAGGAAAAGCTTTTTCACACCCGGGCTAATAATTCCCAAAGATTATTTCCTTTTCCTCCCCTCCTCCCCGCTCTGTTTTTCTGAAAGCTGTTAGCCACTTGCTCTCTCCTTTAATTCCCTATTAAGAGATGATCCATCAAACCCGTGAAGCGAGGAGGCTCCTCTGGATTTCACGTCAACAGCCGGCTAGTTAGAGAGGGAGAGAGATCACCCCCCAGGCTGTATTGCATCACCGAAAGAGGATGGCAAAGCCTCGCTGCAACCCCTCCGGGAGGGGAAGGAGCTTCGAGCAGAGCCGCTCCGAAGAGCCCGGGAGGCGGCGGAGCCACCCCAGGGCTCCCGGCCGCTTTCCGCCCCCCGGGCTGCCGCAGGGCGAGCCCGTTCCCCGCGGACGAGACGGAACACGTGGAAACGTGCAGGTTACGAAAGGCGTGCGGAGGCACCGGCGGGGTTACGAAAGAGCAGAGGTTACGAAAGAGCTCGGCAGTTACGAAAGAGGAGCCCGGAGCCTGGTCCGGCCGGGCAGGGAGCAGCCCCGACCTGCTCGGGGGTGAGCGGTGCAGAGCCCGGCAGCGGAGGCTGGATGGAGGATGCCTGATGGTGTCGGCTGGAAACAGACTTTAGTAGTAAGAAAATATTATTATATCACAGTCGTCACCAGCTAGAAATACAACCACCGTCTGCTCACAGGCAGCTCTAGAGTTGGGGCTTTTTGGCAAAGGATTTTGAAGAGCCTTAAAATGGCCAAAGAGAAGGTCGGGGGAATTTTACTGAGCCAGATGGAGTCGTTTCTTTTTCCAAATGCCACTCAAACACCACGGAGAGAGAGGATTTACTCCTGCTTAGCACAATACTGAGAGCATTTCTCCCCCTTCACATTTCTGCCCCTGTGGCAGCCACATCCCAGCAAACCACCCCTGGGCCACACAGGACACGACCCTCTGCTCTCCATCACAACCACACCCAGGTGGTTTCAGCCGAGGCATGGACTGTTTTGCCACTGGCTAGTCTCCTCGTTGAAGGAAAACCACAGAAAACACTTTTATCCCAGTCTGAGATGCTTGCATCTAAACAGGAGGAGAAAGTTCTTCGGTGTGAGGGTGTCAGAGCCTGTCCCAGGCTGCCCAGATAGGTTGTGGAGTCTCCTTCTCTGGAGAGATTCCAACCCCCCTGGACACTGCACTGCTGGGCCCTGCTCTGGGTACCCCTGGATGGAGCAGGGGGGTGGCACCAGAGCATCTCCAGAGGACCCTTCCCACCCCCAGCACTCTGTGATTCTGTGTGATGTCCCTCTCATTCCAAAGTCATCTCCACCCTACAAAATAACAGATCTAAACATGGCATGTTAGACTAGGTAGAATGCCCAAGCCAATTAAACTCAGCCTAATCCCTAGAAAACTAACAGTTAATTTCCTGTCCCCATCAGAGGCAGTAAGTGGTTTGTTACTCGATTTGCTTCATGCAAATATGGTCCCCAGTAAAGCATCTGTTCTAGCCCTGCAAACTCACTGAAAACGAAACCCTCGACCACAAAGCAGGTGCTGAAAGACAACAACTTCACACCCTCGGTGAGGGGCTTTTTAGGCTGTGGGGTAGTGACAGGACTGGAGGGAATGGATTAAAACTAGAGCTGGGTGGATTCGGATCAGACATGGGGAAGAATTTCTTCCCCAGGAGGGTGGGGAGACCCTGGCACAGGGTGCCCAGAGAGGTGGGGAAGCCCCATCCCTGGGAGTGTTTAAGGCCAGGCTGGATGGGGCTCTGAGCAACCTGCTCTGCTGAGAGGTATCTCTGCCCATGGCAGGGGGGTTGGAACTGGGTGAGCTTTAAGGTCCCTCCCAACCCTGACAGTTCAATGGTTCTGTGATGCATTTAATGCCTTCCCCAAAAGCTGTGCTCACAGCCTCAGTCCCCAGACTCTCTTTTGCCCTGTTCAGTGCCAAGCATGGAGCAGAATGGGCTGTTTGGAAAGGCCTCTCTCTGGTGGATACAGCTCAGGCTCCTCCAACCTGCTCTTGAAAGCATCCAGTGATGGAGCATCCACAGCCTCCCTGGGCACCCTGCTCCAGCGTCTCAATGCTCTCACAGTGAAGAACTCCTTCCAGATTTCTAACCTGAATCTCCCCTCTTCCAGTCTGAAGCCAGTGCCCCGAGTCCTGTCAGTAAAAGAGCTTGTAAACAGACCCTCCCCATCTCTCTGACAGGTCCCTCTAACTACTGAAAGGTCTCCCCGGAGGCTTCTCCAGGCTGAGCACGCCCAACTCTCTCAGCCTGGCCTCGTAGTAGGGTGTTCTAGAGCTGGCCGATGCTGGCTGGCGGCTCTCCCCCCACAGCCCGGGAACACCGACGGCCGCGCTGCAGCCCCGCGGGATCTCCCTGCAACCCCGGCAGGTCCCGGGCCTCCCTCCCCGCTTAACAAGAACCCCTGAGGGGCCTCTCGGGTCCGAGTGGCCGGCGAGTCGTTATCTAGGAGGAAACGACAACGCCCGGGACCCAGGCTGGGGGTACCGTCCGCGGCGCCTGGCCACGGCGATAGGGATGGCGATGGAAATGGCGATGGGGATGGGAATGGCGATGGCGGCGGCGCGGGGCGGGTCGGTTCGGAGCAGCGGCCTCCCCGCCACATCCCGCTCTCCTCGCCTTG
>JANHGL010015086.1:0-31029 GCA_024611195.1 Ceyx melanurus | reverse complement strand
TAATTTAATTAATATTTGCTACTCAAGTAATACAAAATATTTGTATGGGAGCAGACCCTAGAATTTTCTTACATCCTAAGTTATGGTCCAGGGAAATTTATTTCTAGGTATTTTACAGTCTTTTGAGATTCGCCGATTAATTGCCTAGTATCAAAGATATCCACAGCAGGAGTCATAATATTGTTAAGAGACTCAACATATGTGATTGAGGTATTAGGAAACCAAGACTGCAGTCTGTTCAACAGAGCTGGGATCTATCATCCTAGAAAGCCAGGATGCATAAGTTTCACAGAGATAAAAGGGAAAAGAATAAACTAATTTAATCTAGTTATTTCCCATAGAAATATCATTTGGAAAAAGCATGGTGCTGCTGTAAGATGAAGAGCTCTGTTATGTGAATAGCAACCAATTTAAAATAATAAAATAGTTTGACTGGCAGCAGAATATAAGGCAAGAAAATGTTATATACTCATCTACATGGTGCCATAATAGGTCATGTATCTTCAGTTCCAATGTTCAAGAGCCACTAAACGTATACAAAATATTAAATTATCAGGAATGTGCATTGTACCCATCCATCTGCAGCGTTACAAATGTTAACTCTCTTCGCCTGGCTGAGACAAATTAAAAGAGATTAGAGTAATTGGGAAGACATTTTTTATAACTTGGGTGCTGTCACACTGAATGTTATCAAGATAAATGTTCTGTTCGGAGTTAGTTCGCTCTGTTCTGTCCACTGATTGCCTCGAGCAGAGAGAAAACATTACGAGATAGCCAAGTGGTAATTGGCAAATTTATCTGGAGTGAAAAATTCACCAGAGTTCAAAGGAGAAACCAACCCCCCAGTCCTTCCACTCCTTCTCAGTCCTCCCACGAATATCAAAGTGCAAATGAACACAAATCCACGTTGCCTGCCTGGGTGGGAGTGCTGCAGCAAAGTGCCAAGTTACATTGATTCTCAATGGGGTTAAGCAAAGTTGAAGGAGTTCGATATCTGTTGGCATCAACACCTTCAAATGAGAAATAAAGACCTTTCTTTCCAGCCAACATTTCCACTGTACCTATTTTCAGACCCATTCTCTTGTTTTGCTCAAATAATTGCTGCTATTAAGTGCACAAATTGGGGAATTGCAGACAAAGCAAAGCCAGTTTCAAGATCTCAGTTGTATTTATACTTACCATTAAGAGTGATTCATCTTAACAATGGAGAAACAGCAAGACTAAAGAAACAAACCCCGTTAAAGAGAAAACCACAGTTCATCTGCTGCTTGCAAAAAGTAAGGGGGTTGTTAATGCTTCATATTTAGTAGGTAAGTTAAGCCTTGCCTTGGAAAACAAAAAGGGGGGGTTGTTCTTCCTTTTCTGTATCTGAAAGGAATTAACAGGTTTGTAGTATTCTAGAAAAGAACAGTTGAGAGAGTCAAGCAGAAATGGAACTGGGACAGCCTTGGAAGTCTTGGATCCTTTTCTGAGAAGTTTTCTATTAGCAGAGGCATGCATTGCCATGAATCAGCATGTGGTGATTATCCCTGAAGCAAAACTCCCTCTATTGGTTTTGCTGATGGGAAATTTTATCATTGTTCCAGATAATTGGTAAGAAGTCACCTCTAAATGTGAGTGCAAGGACAGGACTCATCTGTCAGCATTCTTTACTAATTCTGCTAGATAAACTTGAGTACTGTTCCAATAATGTTACAGGGGGGAAAAGGAAGCAAGTTCCTCTGGAAACTTTCACATCAACTGGATTCCCATTAGGAGTCAAGGTAGACACAGGGGATAGAATGCCTTAGACTGATAACTAGGACTGTAAAGATTCCCCTTAAGGAAGATGATACTTGTGAGCACCTGGCTGGCTAATATTCTGCTTTGCTGGCTAGTGAGTATTAGGAAGATGAAACATCAAAAGAAGAAAGAGGTGCAAAAGCAAACCTCAGAAATCTAGAAAACCTCATCAAGCAATGTTTTAAGAGCACGTACTGGAGATATAAGAGGACAAATTCATGCCACAAGTAAGAGTTCATTCAGAGTGTTGCTTAATGCTGTCCCTTCAGCCATGCTTCGGCTGTTTCCAGAGATTAATGTGATTTTCTCCACCTACACAAAAACCTGAAAGCCTACAAGTGGTGGAGAAAGATTTTTCTGCTGGTATAGGCACAAGAGGCTTGTCTGAAGAGGTAATTTTCCTCTCTTTGCGGTCTGCTGGAAAGAAACTTGACCATGATGTCTCTGATTAAGATAAAAACATTATTTTTGAGAGAAGCAAGGGTTAAGATATCCAATTCTGGGGACACAGATATCTATAAATATGGAGATAATTGTGGATATACAGCATGGAATTGCTTTCTTTTCAAAGCAAAACCCACCAGAGGGTGCCTTTCACTGTCCCTGCATCCCTAACTTCTCTGGTAAGTAACAAGGGAACTTGTTATGGGCTTGGAAAATGTCACGAAGAGGACCAGCTGTTTAGTTGCTAGCATTCTACCCTGAAGGCACTGAAATGATGTCAGGAATAACTAATTGCTCTGACAAAAGTTAAATAAGAGCCAAAACATACCAGCACAGAATGAACATTTAAATGTTTGGGACAGAATTGAAAACTAAACATTATTCACTTTAGGCTATTGATGTTATAAATAGTAATCTTTGTTTTAGTCAGCACCAAGAATAAATTCCTTAGTGGCTCCCACATATATATATTGTTTTGTTTTAATTATAATAGTCAGGACACAAATATAACTTGGCAGATTTGCTCTTAGAACTGAGTTTAGGTAAGAGTTTCCTCATTGACATTGAAGTTAACATTTCTAACACTAGGGAAATATCTTTTTCTAGCAAATTCTATTATTAAATGGGGAAACTTGTATGTCTATATGAGGTTTGTACAAACAAATTATCTGCTTGCTTCATTGATGGAAAAAGCAATCTAAACTTAGAAGCAGATTGGCCCCTTGTAAAGAGGGATTCTGGGCTCCAGGGTGTCCTTTGGACCTCTCAGCAATGTTCCAGCAAGCTGGCAAGACTTGCAGCATCTGAGAAAGACACATCACTGGTGGCTCTTATAAGACCTCTCTTGGAGGACTTACATAAATCCCATCTCACCTATCAATGGTTTTATCAAGATTACTTTAGGAACACAAATGATGCTTCAGTGCCTCCAGAATTCATGGCTCGAGGGAGCTGGGACACTGCCATCATTCTAGCCATGAAGGTAGCTGCCTGCTTTCACTGACTTCTCAAGGCATTTATTCAGGTTTATGTGGAATTTTTATAGCCTGGAACAAGCTGTTTGTTGTTCTACCTACTGTGCCAGTAAATCTCCACTAACTGAAGTGAAAACTGGTGTGTGTAGAGATGTCCATTAGGATGTTAATATAGATGAGGTTGTATGTTCACTTTCAGGTATGGATTTGAAGTCACAGATGTGAGGCTGAGCTCTCTAACCCTTTGCAGTGTTTGTATGTTGATTTATGTTGGAATGAGCCAGCTGGATGTTTGGGTGGAGAAAACCACAGCAGGGCAGGTATGACAAAGCTATTACAGCTACAGATCAGCACTCTCTTCAAATCCAGCTTCATAAAATTCTCTTCCTTCACACCCACCAGACCTTAGCAGAGGAATCCAATCCTTCCTGCATCCTTCCTTCAGCTGTCCAACAAGTGGAGAACCCCCACAGAGTGGCTGAGCCCCACGTTCACCCTGCTGCACATCAGTTCCAGCAGTGAGTGCCTGTGCCCTCACTTCAGTGTCCACTCCTGTCTCTCCTCAGTTCAACCCAATATTGCACATTAAGTCTGCCAGCATTTCTGCTCAGTAAAGTATAATTCAGGAGCAGACAGCAAGATAATGCAGCAGATATTAAAGACAACCCCATTTTGCACTGCACAAATGGGAAACCTATTGTTCTCCACAGACCAGCCTGAGTAAGGAGATAATTAACAGGTCAGTCTGTTAGCAAAAAGGAGATAAACAACCTGTGCCACCCACACATTTCTTTTTTTAGATCTTCCTTGTGATTAAGGTGGAGACATAAGTTTTATGGAAGAAAACACATATTAAAATCTGTAGTGGTAACAAACAATACTGCTTAATACCTAAGAGGTGTTATTGCCTTTGAGGAACATATTACCATGGTTGAAATGCTTCAGCCACTCAGGCCTTGATATTTTGACATTTAGAGAAGTCATGCAAAATACTTCAAGGTGATGAGGGCTTACCCTACACTGAGAAGGCCTTTAGTTCATTAGTTCAAGTAGTGGAGAGGTTAAGAGGAGAAATAATTCCCTTTAAGGAAGGACAAGGTTCCTGACACTAGAAGGATTCCAAGCAGGCACACACTAGCATCACAAGGCTGAGAAGATGGAGCTAGAGACAAGACAACTGATGTATCATCAACATGCAAATCCTTTAGGAAAATAACTAGCCTCTTGTGGTGAGGTGACCCTGGCTGGATGCCCGGGTGCCCACCTAAGCCACTGCATCACTCTTCTGCCCAGCTGGACAGGGGAGAGAAAATATAAGAAAGGGCTTGTGGGTTGAGATAAGGAAATCACTCAGCAATTACCATCATAGGCAATATAGATTTGACTTGGGGAAATAAGTTTGTTTTAGTACCAATGAAATCAGAATATGGTATTGAGAAATAACAACTAGATCTTAAAACATCTTCCCCCCTGCCTTCCTCAGCTTACCTTTACTCATGATTTCTTTGCCTCCTCCTCCCCAGCAGTAGAGGTAGACTGGGAATGAGGGTTGTGGTCGGTTCATTACTCTGTTGCTCCTTCCTCCTTAGGGCAAAGAATCCTCACACTCTTCCCCTGCTGCAGCATGAGGTTCCTCCCATGGGAGACAGTCCTCCATGAGCTTCTCCAGTGTGAGTTTTCCCCACAGGATACAGTTTTTCATGAACATGTGTCCCTTCCATGGCTTGTAGTTCTTCAGGACTAGACTGCTCAGAGTGCATTCCCCATGGGGGTCACAGGTCCTGCCAGGAAACCTGCTCCAGCATGAGGTCCTTTCTCTTCACAACTCCACAGCCTCCTTCAGGCACATCCACCTGCTCTGATGTGAGGTCCTCCCTAGGCTGCAGGTGGATATCTGCTCTGCTGTTAATCTCCATGGGCTGCAGGTGAGTCTCTGCTCTGGCAACAGGAGCACCTCCTCCCCTCCTTCTTCACTCACCTTGATCTCTGCAGACTCGTTTCTCCCACACATTCTAACTCTCTGGCTGCCATTGCTGTCATGCAATGTTTTACCCCTTCTTAAATATGTTATCCTGGAGGCACTACCACCACTGCTGATAGTCTCAGCCTTGGCCAATGGTGGGTCCATCTTGGAGCTGGCTGGCATTGCCTGTATGGGACACAGGGGAAGTTTCTAGCAGCTTCTCATAGAAGCCACCCCTGTAACTCCCCTGCTGCTAAAATCTTGCCATGCAAACCCAATACACCAATTAAATAATTCACTGCACTCATCTAGGGTCTTCAAGGTGAAATTGAATTAGGAGAAAAGGTCACTGAAAGTAATTATTTTATATTATGTTTGTGGCCCTTCCAGCACACATCTTAATTTAAGCCTAACACTGCCCCATTGGTATCATTGAATCAAAGACTGAATAATTACTTTAGGTTGTACTCTGAAATTAATATTGGCTGGCTATGAGCTAAGTTCCTTGGACTAGAGATGGAATAACATATGTCTGTATTGCCCTCAAAATGCTCAGGGTACTTTCTGCTGAGCATTAAGATAATGATAATAATGAATATTCATGATTCACAATTTTGTGTCTCCTGGGTGAGTTGAGCAGGATTTAAATTTTCCGTGGTACAAAATTGGGTAGACATATTTATCTGTAATTTGTTCTGGCTTTGTTTCGTTGTCTGGAGGCTGGGCAGGGAACAATGCAGGTCAGCATGTGCTGAAGAAGACAGAGAAAATACCTTCTTGGAGACTTTACATCTGTGTTCACAGCGTGAATAAGGTTGGGATGCAGGAAGAAATCACAAAGGCTGCTGCCATCCACCCTTTGGCCCTTTTTATTTAGCTCACATCCTGCAGGCTTCTCCCACCTACTCCTTTCCAGCAGCAGCCCTGGATTTCCCCCCACAGCACATTACAGGTAAGCATTCTGAGCAATGAAAAACATCTCATTCTGAAGCTACTGGACTGATAGGTTACTCAAAATCATGGCCATGATAGGCAGATGCAAACTGGCTTTCTTTCAGACTAGCTGGACATGATCAGACCTTAATCCCAAATGTACATGGCTTCTGACTTGAGGTACTACAGCCTAAGTACAGGTTGCCCAGAGAAGTAGTAGATGCCCCATCCCTGGAATTGTTCAAAACCAGGTTGGATGGGGCTTTGAGCAACCTGGTCTAGTGGGAGGTGTCCCTGCCCCTGTCAATCTTTAAGGTCCCTTCAACTCAAAATGTTCTAGGTAAATCTGTTATCTATATATAGAGATATCCACATAGGATTTAATAACCAGCCTGTTCATAAAGTTCAAGGCAAAGGGAGACCATGACATTTATTCTGACCTACATTATGTTACAAGTCCTAAAATGAGGATACCAAGGTAGTAGATACAACTGATCTTCATCTTCAATCTGTGTTTCAGTTTCTTATCTGCAAAACAAGCCCAGTAATAAGGGAGTCTGTGTTCACTCCAGTTAAGCATTGTGAAAATTAAATACACTTATATCCAGAAGGCAGAGCACTCACAGACTCAGAGTAAAATCCAGGAGAAAGTTGATAGTGTTGAACAAAAGGCAGGAGCATCACTTGCTTTGAGAAGAGGGAATATAAATATTGAACAGTCTCTCTTTTAGGGAGTGCTGTCCAACTGAGGCTATGAATAAAGTAGAGTTCCTGAAAAAAACAAAAAATTAAAAAAAAAAAAAAGTAATTCTCTAATGTCAAAACATGGACACATAATGGATGCCATAATAAATTACCAGGGAATCCTCCCTTTGTCTTTTTCCAGGTGCAAATCTGCACCTATGATGATGCTCTTTGAAAAATAAGAGAAGCTCTGTGCATGTTTTATTATACAAAGGCTATTGCTGTTTCACTTTGTTTCTTCCCCACAACTCCCCAGTGGCTGTGAGCATTATTGGTTTTTCTAGAACTGCTTTCAAATCCTCCTCTGGTTTTCAGGTCTGCTTCTGCATCTCTGTCCTGTACATACACAGAGCTGCAGGGATTCTTAGTCATAAAGACTGAAATCAGGGAATACAAGTTTGATTTGCATTAAACTTTTCTTACGAAGTATATTAAATTTCATCAGATCAGCACCAGGTTTTAGTTAGATCAACATCAGTAACATTGTCCTTGGGTTTTGCAGCTATGCAAATGATCTACCCCACAGACATCATACTCCCCTAAATAGCTCTTCCTGCTGAATTTTAGTTAGGTTTAATTCTCTAATGAGAGAAGAAAAACAAGTTCCATCCCTGTAGGCAATTCTTTGTTGGCTAAGCTTTTCAACCCAGGAGTGAATTGGTGTTTGCACATGATAGCATCCTCCTTCTCATTTTGCCTAACCCCTGAGACACCACAGAAGGTCTCAGGCAGTGGTTCTGGTGCTCTTTCAATTCTTCCTGTTGGAATTTCTGCACAAAACAAGGAGCAAGGCCAGTATCTCTAAGGACTTTGGTTTCCCTCCAAGACTCTTCCCTTGTTCACTTCCTGACTCATATGTTACTGAACTCTGAGTGGGTTACTAAAAACTTGGGTCATTGTTCCTTTAATTTATGCATATCCACAACACAGATGAATTTTACATAAAATACCTCCTTCTAGGCTACAAATTTGGTATTTAATGCCTAGGTGTGTGAACTCATGAGCAAAAACCATTGAATGTGTTTGCTTATTTAAAACATTTATGTCAGACTAGCTGCAATAGCTACACAGCAAACATATTTAGTGTATTTGTAATTATTTTTCAAATAATATTGCTCTCTGTGAAGAAAAAGATCTAAGTGACAATTAACTCCAAAGGAAATTTTGGATTTAATTCTATTATTAGTCGCTAGACAACTTGGTAGAGCTTTAAATTCACCAAAAATTCAATGTGAGGGTACAACTCTGCAATACCTCAGATCAAACAATTACCAACACCTAAAAAACAAAACCTATAGACTAATGAGTACTTAATTGTTATTTAACTGAAAAAAAAGGTGATGCAGACTTAGCATGGAAGTGAAACACACATGTGACAACAGAAGGGATAGAGAGGATGTGAAGATGAATAGGTATATGCTACTTAAATATAATCTGGGGACATATGTTGGTAGAGACTAATGGATATTCACATCCCAGATATCTGAAAAACATTCCCAAAATGCTGTGGGGCAGGATGGTTGTCATCATCTGCTCACTTTTGCAGGTCCCCTCCCAGCACAGGAAAAGTTTTTGCTGCAGGAGGATACACAGAGCCAAAACATATTAGTCAAACCTCCAGAAAGCACATTTTATCCAACCATCTTGTCATCTTTGTGCTTTGTTGCCCCAAGCCTGTTGTTAATGTCACCTTTAGAACCTCATTAAAAATAGATCTCTTCAGGGCCTGGGTTAGGTCTCTTCAGAGCTATATGTAGTGTCAAGCACCCTTTTGAATGCTGTATAAATATCCCTATTAGAGCCTGAATGGAAAGTTGATAAATTGAATACATTGTCCTCTGTGTAACTAAAGGGGACTAAATGCAGCATCCATCTGAAGCAAATAATGAGTGATCCAAAAATATGCAACATTAAACACAGTCATATTTTAAATAGCAAGAATCACAGAAGTAGAGAGGTTATACACCATTTATATTTGCATTCCAGGAGCCCTCACAAAGCTTTGTTTTGAAAGCTTGATATTAACTCGTAAAATCAGCTCAGAGAAATGTATTGTTTTGTCATTGTCACATCTCTACTGATGGACACAGGATACTGATGCACTCTGGGGAGGCTACACTGCCACTTCTTAAGATGTGTCTATAGGCAAGATGATGGAATATAAGCAATGACAGAAAGAAGTTCCCCTCCCTGCCTCCTCCTTTTTTATTTGTTTATTTTTTAAGCCTGTCTTGGCACCAGGCCCACCTGATACATGCAGACATGGTAGGACAGTGTACTAGGAAAAGTGCTAAGGTTCTTAGTCACCTTTTCCAGCCTTCCTCTTCCCCATCTTTTAATCTCAGACTTCAAACATCTTCCCATCCTCCCCTTTCCTCCTTACTATAGACACCACCTTCTATATTTCAATACTACAGATATTCTGTTTCAACCTTCTCTTGCTTAGAAAAAAATGCTTCAGTTCCTTCAGGCTTTCCTCACTGGGCACTTTTTTGGGGAGCGACTCTGTACCTTACAAAAGTAATTTTCTCAAAGATAAGGGTTTCTGAATGTGTATTTTCCCTGTAGACACCTAAATAGCAACACACAGCATAACCTATTAATACTTACTTCTTTTCAGAAGCTGTTCTGTATAATTAGTGGTTCACCAGAGACCTTCCTAAGCCAAACATCCATCTGAGAAAAAATTGCTTATGATTGCTAGAGCATGAAATCCCAGAAAGCCATAAGAACAAAGAAAATTTCCTGCCTAATAATCTTTTCTCACGAGACCAAGCTTAGCTCTATTCTGTGAAACCACTGAAAAGGCACTAAATTAAGCTTGAAAACTGAAGGGAATGTATCTGGAAGTGACTGGAGGAGGAAAAGAAGAGGTAGTGTCAATGGGCTGGTCAACAGATGTTTTTATTAAGAGTTACAACCTCTTAAATCACAGTATACCATCTACGTAATTAAGCTTCACAATTGTAGAGATATAGTGATGTTCATCATCTTTACACACAACTATCTGGGTATTGAACTGGTTTTGGTGATCCCTACATGGATCCCCTGGACTTGATTTCCAAAGGAGTTTCATGACTCCACAAGGCATTTGGCCTAAAATGCAGAAAAAAACCCAGAATGGCAACACTGCTGCTTACATCTATCTACTTTTGCTGCTCTAGTTTTCCACTGCATTCTTTTTCCATGTGAAAAGAGACTAATAAGTCTGTCTTTTTGGTGTGTATTCTTTGCACACAAAAGAAGGAAAGCTCTTTCTCGGCTGCCCACCTTTCAGACTGGTTCTGATTTCATAACTCATTAACCTTCGACCTTAAGATAAAGGCCTTAGTGATTTATTTGTTTGTTTGTTAACAGGAGGTAAACAAGAACCTGGCTTTGTCATCTCTCTAAGCACTGTGGTGAAAATCAAGAGAAATCAGTATTAGTGTCCTTATAAGATGATCTTCACAACGAAAAAGCCTCAGATGAGCAAGGGTTTCTCTATAGTGGGAAAGTGTCAGACTGCTGACCCATCCAGAGAACTGACAATGACTCACACTGTCTCAATGGGCATAAGTCAGAGAAAGTGGTATTGATTCCCTTTAGTCATGTTGCATAATGCATTAGTAAGGGCATTATTAACATGCATTGCTCCTGGACAGCGCATCAGTTATTGCAGTGAGAGCTCATGTAACCTTAGATTTTGTTTTCTCAGAACCTGAGGGCAGTTGAAGTCAAAATATATTCCCTCCCATTTGCAACAGGGCTAAGGACACAGCCACAAGCTTTTGCTGTGGCCCAGATGAGGACAAGTGATCCATTAAATGGAAGTCATTTAAATGCTTACGGTCACAAATCCATGGAGTTGGGTTGGAATGAAAGCAACAATTTTGAGTTTTTGCATGTAGCACAAACTTACTCTGGCTTGGCCAAGTGGAGTTAGATCACTGCTGGGTTGTCCATATAGATATATAACTTTTTTTGCACATTTCAGGCAGAGAGCTGGAGTAACTCCTGTGTTGCTCCATTTTGTCAAGACAGAGGAAGATCTTTACTGAAGAAGTCTAACAAAAAGAGTCAAAATTTGCTACTGCAAATTTTAGTGATTTATGCACTAAACTGAAAGGTACATGAGTTTATTTACATAAGGCTTCCCTATGCAACCACTGCAAGAACTCAGGCAGCTCCAGAGACTTAGATCTTAGATGGGTTTAATCAGTCACCTGCCAGAGAGGTATTCAGTGGAGAGAAAACAAGGAGAATGGATTCCAAATATAGGTATCTAGTTCTGGATTCAGGAATATGAAGGTGGAAAATGCATCACTTTGCTTGATGGTTTGCCAGAGTATCTCATCACTCCATAATGAGTTTCATAAATCCCTGCAGACTGGAGGGCAGCTATAAGAAAAAGGATCTGGATGCTGGGAATAAAAGAGAACAGAGTATGAAAAGCAGGGTATGAATGATGATGTTCAGGTCCTAATTGCCTTTAAACTGAGAAGTGCAACTCATGAGAGTAATAAAAATCTCATTACTTTACACCAACCTTCTAGTTGGTCTGATTTGCTCTGATATTACCCCAAACACGGGCAGAAGCAATTGAAGATTATTCTTCAAGACAAAGCACAGATGTGGTACACAGTCTCCTATCTCACCAGATGTTTTCCATCACACAGTGTAGACAGTTACAATCCCACTAGTTGGAAAGTCTAACAGTCCTGAAATGAAAGTCCTTGATAACTGGGTAAGTAATAAAACAGTGGTAACTACATAAAGGTAAATGAGCAAGTCTAAAAGACTTGAACAGTTCTCTTTTTTTTTCATCTTTTAGGAAAATTCTTCTCTCACTCCAGTAGTAAGCTCAAAGTCTCACAGATTTAAATGTAAAGCCTATTTATTTTAATATTGCTAAAGAGACTTCAAGGAGAGAGAGAATAAGTATTGCCTACAAAGAAAACTCTGATCCACCCCTCAGAGACTTTGTATCTGTCATGACAAATACTTCATTTTCTTTTCAAATCCATACCCACCACTATTGTAATGAAGGTGTTAATGTTTCACATTCCTACTCAGAAAACTAGATTAAAAGACTACAGCTTTCAGACCAAGAAGACTTTTAAACCTCTACGTAGTACACGACACATGAAAAATAGAACATACAGTCTTGGGAAACTTTTTAACAATTCAGAGTTTATGGGATGGAAGAATTCTGTGGATTTTCAAGAAATCTCAGTAGCCTGCAGTCTGTTCCAATTGCCCATTGATGAAGGTTGTTCTTTAAAGAAGAAACAGAAGAAGTGACATTAAATATATTCTGTGCCATGCTAAAGAATGACCAAACTTCATACAGTATTACAATAGTGGCAAAAGTAAGTTAAAACTAGTTAAAGCTTGTTTTTAAACTATCTTCTGGAATAAAAATGCAGTCTGTGGTCATGCTCTGGTTACTTATTTTCTTCAACCAAAATGTAAAACTCACTTTATTTTATAAGTTATAACTTGTGAATTCTTTTTTCAACCATACGAGATGCATGCAGAAAAGGCTGCACAGAATATAAAAGAGAAGGATGGATCTTTGCATAAAAGTGAAGATCTCTATTCCCAGGAAAAAGTAAGCATGAAATCACATTTGAAAGAAGAATATGGAATAGAAGAGGGTAGATCTTCTAATTCCTTGTACACAAATGGCTTTAGTTTCGTGTCTCCATGGTCTTGTACCTCTCAACAAAATACATTCAAATGAGGACAGCAACAGAGTGACTGAACCCAAACACTAAATACAAAAGAGCAGTGTTTAATTCTACTCTCTCCCATTTAATGAGCAAGAGATTTCCACAGCTACTATAATGCTCTCATGTTCATCCAAAAGCTTCCCTGACTGGAGACAACTAAGACAACTGATTAGTGCTGCAGTGTGTGATGATCTTAGAATAAGACATAGCTCTAAGTGGAGATCTGGAGAGAGTTTATGTGCAATAAAAGATGAAGACAAGAGCTTTTTTTTTTTTTTTTCTATACTCCTGTGTCCCAATTATAGAAATTTGATGTTCCAGCTGTCAGTGAGAAGTTTCCTTCTGCCCTGCTGATTTTTCTATATGAGTATTTTATATATGAGTACATTCTATATGAGTATTTTTTATATGAGTATTTTCTATATGATTTCTTCAGGAAATACTCATTGTCTCAGCTCTGGGACAATACATTGGAAAGCATGGAACTGGCCACCAAGACACTGCCATATCTATGATTACTGCAGTGTACTTGCAGCAGTTCCATGCACAGGAACACATCTGCTCCTCTCTTTTTCTTGAGAGAGAACAGTCATACAGAACATATGGATGTCTTTTCCCCAGCAGTCAGGAACTCCATACTGGAGCCATGCATTCAACACTGGAGCAATAAACAGATAGATTTGCTACAAATCTATTCAAAATATTTTAAATTCCAGTCAATCTTCAGTCCCATTTCATCTCTATCCTAAACCAGAAACAAAATCTTATCCCTGTGGATCAACAACTTGTCTTTGTGATTCTGCCTAGATCTATGCTCTTAAGAGTTTCCTCACTCTCCAAACACTGCAGAATCAGCAATGATCTATGTTGTCATGAAGCAATATGTTGGGGGACCATTTTCATGGATGTGTTGCTCTTGTGGACTTCATAGTGAGCTTATGTGACAGACAGAATAGATGTTGGCAGATAACAACATGAAATCTTTAAAGCCTGTCAGCAAATTATGTATTTTACCAGCCATTTTCTACTCTGAATGATGTTCTGTGTGTCTATCTAATTATAGCAAAACTGTACAGATTGTGTCAAAACTGCCCACTATTATTCAAGCTGTACCAGCTATGGCTGACAAAACATCTCATAATTAAGAACATTTCAAAACTGACTTATTTAAATTAAGAAAACCTCCCAGCCTTCACTTTTTGACAACATACTCTGAGATTTTTGCAGCAGGAAGAGAAGGGAAGCTAGAATTTTTGAGATTTCTTCCTTCTTTTCTTGACTGTATAGAGCACTAAAATAAGTTGCAATGTGCAAACAATATGTCAGAAAGAAAGCCTTTGTCTTGACAGATTGCAGGGCACAGCATAAACCAAAATTGTGCTGTTCCTGAAGCAATGAAGTACAGAATGTAACATGCTTTAAATACTTTGTTATTTTAAAGATCTCCAAGTGTTTGGACATCTCAGGTAATGGCTTAATGTATTCATCCATTTAAGTTAATGGCAGGTTTCTCTTGCTGAGTTCTTGTGTAAGTGAGCAGAACACACCTTGGCTAAGGACTTCGAGCTTGGCTTTGTGAAATTGCTGGGAATAATGTGTATATAGGGAGCAATTCCATCTGTCCTCCTTTTCTAAATAGTGCAGTTTGCTTTCATTTTGTGGTTATAAATGTTCTTGGCAAGGTAGGTGCTTTCTCAAGCACTTGCAGTTTTGTTTCTTATCCCTAGTTTGGAAGTCTTAATTTTGAATCATCTCCAAGTTGGTGATGAAGAAGCACCAAATTCTGCACATAAGAGGTGTTCAACTCAATCCCAGGTTACTTGTGTGTGTTCTAATTCTCCAAATTTGTTGGCCAGAAACAAAATGAGTGAGAAATGGAGCTCCACATAGAATTCACATGCAGGTTTAGATTTGATAGGAGGGTAAGGAAAGGAAGAAGATATTACCTCAAAAAAAACCAAAATGGATTTAAAGATTCTACTGAACACCAGAAATGTTTGTATAAAAAGATCAAAATTATTTCACAGTGTCACTTCCAAGTCCAATGTGAGAGACACAAAAATAGCAAAACTCATTAAAAAATAGCTTGCCTTTTCATGAGGCAATGGAGATTTTAAAAATGGCATATTCTAAACAGTGACTTATCAAGCAGCTGGAATTGGATGGTGGAGCTCAACTCCAGTCTCATCCATGGGCATGAAACCCCCACAGTGCAGAGTCAGGAAGCTCCTTTCCTTGTTGTAAGGCTCTGGGACAGGCTGAGCCTGCAGATGTCAACAGCCATACCCAGAATTTGCTGCACCCTTTTCTTCTTGAATCAGTTCTTTCTGTCATTTGTGAACTCTGCAGTCAATGAAGTTTTGTTTAGTTTTTGAGTTGAAAATAGCCAACAGTAACAGCATGACTGATTGACTAAAGCCACCTTCCCACTGGTCACAAACCAGTATGTCAGTGAATACTGGTCCTGGATCATTCTCCATTTCCATTTCCTGTGGTTCCTATTGGGTTTTTTTTTTCTTGATGATTGTGATGGAAGCACAAGAGATTGTCTTGGATAAACAACTAATGAGTTCAAATATTTTGGATCCAACACTGGATATTTGAAAGCAGAAAGGAAATTTTCCTTCAAGAAAATATTGATTTCAAAATCCCTAGTTGAAAATATCTCTAATTACATTTCTGATTAAGGTTTCAGTGCTGAAGGATGTTAATATGGGCTTCAAACTAGCACTCAGCAGAAACAGCTTTAGAATGAAAATCTTCAGGCTTCAACCCATTGTCTTCCAGAACTCATTTCAGCAAGAGAGAAAATATCATTTTGAAATGTTTTTCTGAAGGGCATCTGTCCAACATCAGGTCTGTTAGTATCTCAGTGGCTTCCACAGGTTCCTTTCTCAGCCCTTAATACATGGAAATCCAAGTACAGAGCACATGAAACAGAAGCAGTAGCAAAGTATTATAGTGAATAAAAGTAAAGCTCCAAGAAATATTTAAATTTTAAAAACTACAGAAGTAAAAGTATCTCATAAGACACAAGCAGAATTTGGAATGAGGATTGCTCAGTGAAAAGCTTCATTTTAAATAAAAAAAAATCACATATACACAGACATTTGTGGTAACCCTGTAACACTAGCTAAAGTAAATCTGTTAAATCCTAAAGTGAATACTCTGAAAGTTTATGATCAATAAAGCTTTTTTGTTGTATTTTCTGGTCTTTTGATCTGCAAAAACTGGATTCTTCTACAAGGAAATAATCTAAGAACAAGGTTAAAGGAAATTGATTTGGAAGAAGGTAAAAGGATAGGGGAAAAAAAATTCAATATCCTTTTGATCACATTTTGACCTGGCAGTTAGTATTAAAGCAATTCAGAAGCCTTCATGAAAACCACTTTGAAATCTAGATGAAGAAATTTTCCATTTCTGCAAAGAATCAGAGTCTATGTCAAAACAATTGGAAGGATGACTTCATGAATACACCCTCCCTGCTTCACAGACTGGAACAATGTTGTCATCATTTTCATTCATTGTATTATGTACTCTACTGAGTCAACCTAACTCTTGGAAATAGTGATTGTAGGTGTGAGACACTGAGAATTCTTTTAGAAAACATGATGGTTTCTAGCTGCAGACCAAGCACTAGGTCTCTAAATATTATTTCACTGTTTCCTGTTCCCTGAAGGTGGCAAGTTTCACTGTCTATACTGGTAAATTATAAAACCACTAAGAATAATTTTGTTTCAAAGAAAACTTTAAGATTATCCAGTCCAACTGTTAACCCAGACCTGCCAGGGCACCACTACACCACATCTCAGATTTTCACCCAGCAAAGACTATGCCCACCCAAGCCATGAGCAGCAGGTTTCTCCAGAAGGATGTTGCAGGAAACAGTGTCAAAAGCTTTAATAATCTCTAGGTAAGACAACATTCACACCCTTTCCCTCATCCATTGAGCAGGTCACCTTGTCATTATCATTCCTTATCTTCATACCTTAAATAATCAAGAAACTGAAAAATGAATTTTATGTAGTCTCAGAGAGTACACATATTTAATAAGACACTCATTTGAGCAGTCATACCTCCAGTCCTTCTTGCCCAACTGTTTTCAGCTGAATATGCAATGTAAACCTTTTATCTAGTTTTATTTGTTCATGTTTTATTCTAAAATTAACTAGGCAGTCTATTTCAGAGCTCACAGTAAGTTCCTTGAGCGTCCTCAATGATTTTAACCCCCATATTACAACCCCTGAGATAAAGTCTTTCCACTAACATTCTAGATTATTGATTTAGTTTTGTCTGAAGAGAAAGAGCATGACCTTAAGTATAGAAATTAGTTGTTTAATGGATTTTTTTCCTACCTATGTATCAGGGCATTAACAGTTGTGGAAATATCTTCTTCAAGTATGGAATCCTGCACCCTGGAGCTGAAAGTATTTCCAAATTTCAAACTGTCAAACATGTTTTTTCTTCCCATTTGCACCTTGAAGCACAGGCTCATGGAGACAAATTATTTCCTTTTGGTTTTGCATATTTCATATATATCAGAACAGTGAAGACAAGGATGTGCTCAGACAGAGCTGAAGCCACAGACCAGCTCTGGAAGCTCCTCATTGCCTGTACTGATGGGGTTAGTTTTCAGTGCTGAAGGATATCTTACACTGATGAGCTGAGACAATGAGGGGTTTGACAGAAGCCAGGGGTGTATCTGACTTGAGTTGGAAAGCAGCTGTCCAAAGCTATGTTCATATTGGGCTGAGCTGTAAGATCTGAGCTGCTTTGTCAGCCGTCAGACCAATTTACATTTTCATGCTAGGTTTTTAGCTTAGGGACTTCATATTCAATTGGTTTAATGTCAGTTTGGATCATCTGTTTTCGTTATGTTCTTTTTCACAGTGCCAATACTAACTGGTGGTGTCAGCCACGGTTAATTGATCTCTCCTGTTTAAACTTAAGCAAGGTTCCTCCAGACTGAAGTGGTGAAATCTTCTAAAACATGTGTTATCTTAGAGAGCTGGGAAGAATGATTTAGAGGAGTCAGTGACACATCAAGGAAAAAGCAAGGCATTAGCTTCTGTAAAAAGGTCTGGAGGTTTCTGCACAAAATTCTGTATTTATTTGAATTCTGTAAGCCTGAATTCAGAGTATGGCCTTCAAAGCCCAGTTCCTTGAGAGTGCTTTTGGAATCACAAACATAGGTAGACACAACCTCAAATTACAAGCTTAGGGCTTCTAAATCTTGCTGAGAAGCTTCAACAGGAAAAAGATTTCTCAGTTCCTAGTACTTCTGAGAAAACCCCATCCTTCAGCATGTTTAACAGGCAGTCTCTATGGAGAGCTTGGTTGCAACCCTGTCATCAAAATTTGCAATATACCACAGAAAATGTTGTAAAAGAGTAGCTTAAAGCAAGAAAGTCAAGTACAGCAGATAATTCAGAAAAGAATTCACAGGGTCCTCTGTGCTTACAGGCAATTACCAGTTTATACTCCTTCGCTAACAGAGATCCCTGTGATTGTAATTGCTGGTTTTCAAGATCTGAAAATCCCAAACATGTCCCTAATTTGCCCAGTGCCTGCAGCCTATCATTATATTAATAGAAAAGACTAGTTTTTCAATGTCATGATGAAGACCTGCAGACTAGAGTGGAAGGTTTCTTCTGAAATGTATATGTGGGATGATTGTATGTGAAAAAAAAAGATTTTTGTAGAAGTCTAGAATATATGCAGTGGAGACTGTGGACCCCTCTTCCTGCAGAAGCAACACAGATGAAGCTCTTTTGTGTGTGTGACCAGTGATTACAAACTACTAAAAGTGTCAGAAACTATGATGGCTTTTATTCATAAACCTACCTTTGTTTTTCCTTTTAAAAATTTACTTTGGCCTCAGTTAACTGAATGGTAGATTAGACATGCAAGCAATGTGTTTGTTTAGTCTGTTCTCATCATATATTGATCAGTAGGAAGTTACTGAAGGCAGAAAAACACCTCAGCATCATAAATCTCTGCTTAAGTAATGAGGAAGGGGGAAAAAAATAAAAAAGGGTAAAGTCTCTAGATGGAATTAATCTGGTCTAACCTTTAATTTTTGCCTTTACAGACCCAAGGCTCTCCTAAGAATTAAAGACAAGAAGCAGGCAATTTTAAATCATGAATCATCAGACCTACTTTACACGCCTGCAACATGAGCTGACTCATCCTCCAGACTCATTTGAGTCTACTCACTTGATTCCCACCAGCTACTAAGGGATCCTACAGTGATTAACTCTGATGTAGATGTTTACACTGCCCGTGTCCTCATATAACTTGTGTCTATTGTTTAGCAAGAGACTGTTTGCAAAGCTGAGATTCCCACCATCCAAATTTTCATGTTTTGTGAAAAGGTCTGAAGAGAAGGCAGCTGTGAGACTGCTATGGAGAGAAACTCTCCTTTTAATATTTCACTCTTCCATTCACTTATAAAGAAAAACTCTTCCAGAAATTAAGTGTTAATTCCTCCACAAAAACGTTCCTCTCACTCTTGTGGAGCAAATCCAGTTTATATAAAAAAAAAAAAGTCAATGCTAAATTATTGAAGTATTGCCTTTGTAACGAGATGGAAGACACAGTTGTATTCCCTCTTGGGACAGAAGAATTTCCTTGTTAGCTTAATAAGTTCCTAGTGAAAGTATGGGTAGGACATGCATTTCTCCCTTTTCAACACCTTGGTTGTCAAGATGGGCAGACTAAAACTCCCCAACTCAGAAAGGAAGAAGTTATCAGAATATTCAGTCTGTGGTCTATTAGCTTGAAAGAGTAGAAGAGATCTTGCTAGCCAATAGCAATTGCTCTCTACCAATTTAAGTTTACTATGAGATTATCAGCTCTCTCTGCTGTCTATCAAAACCAAGATAAAAATATTTCCAAAAGATCAATGGACATTGGTCCTAGGGATTCAGGTCACAGCTTCAGAAGGCTTGCAATTGAAATTGCAGGTGCTTCAGTGCACTTACACATTTTTTCAGCTTCGTTGGTGGGTGTGAGCTCCACTTTCACAGAGAAAACGTGAGAACTCATTAGGAAACCAGGGAGATGGTTCTTATGTTGGAGGGAAAGTTCAGATCATAAGGTTAGGAAAAAAATTTTGTCAAGACTGCCTCAGAAGAGCTAACCTACTTGTAACTCAGTTGATGAAATGGTATCATGAAAGCTTTAAAAAAAACCCCTTTTAACCAGTGGTTATCTCTTCTACCATATGTTCTGACACATATGTTCTCCACTGCAGCATGTAAGATGATGACATTTCTGATTTTATAGACGTTTCTTTAACAAATGACAGGCAGTTCTATCAAAACACTGATTAGGAGCTTTGATGACCCAGATGCCAGAATAAATCTGGGGGTTGCTTCAAGTCCTTGGCATCTGTGATCAGAAATCTGCCATGATAACAGCCTATTCACACATTTATTGCTGATCTTCTCAACTCCAACTTCTCCAAACTAAAACCCCATAATATCTTTTTTCCTCACTCCTAGAAACACCTATGTTTTCCAGAGATATGTGATATCCCATCATCTGATTAAAATCCAAGCAGATATTGAAATTCCAAGAAAATCAGTTTACCAGTCCCAACGTGCATTTCTCCTTCAGTTTTTCTTGAAAGAATAATAGAATAAAAGAAGTATATAATTAATTAGGAACATACCAAAGATGTCAATTCCCTCTACTAGTCAAAATAAATATTATGAGACTGTTTAAGCAGTCGGGATGCTTTTAATCACAGATAAACATAGGGACTCACAAGAAACTTAGGTTGGCTCATGAAGAACCTATAAGACAAGTGGTTTTTCTACACATTCTATTATAAAGAAATTAAATTCTAAAATTAAATTATAGAATACATTCTATTTCTTCTTCTTTATGAAGGTATGACCCACAATGTGACTATTCCTAAGCTCCATTATAGTCCAGACTTATTCTTCATCTAACAGTAATTACCATTCAAGAACAATCAAGGAATAAAGGAGAAGCTTGATTTAATCAGTTTTCAGGAGTAAAAGTGTAAAGAGTAATTCTGGGAATCTGAAGTAAACATCTTGATGTGATATTTTTCTCACATCCTACATGAAGAAGTCTCACATATAGGAAAAGGAAATGTTGGTGAGATTGATAGTTCCCCATTTGTAGTCATATATCCAAAACTACCAGACACACCAACTTGTCATGGCTTTTCTCATCTTCTTTAGCCCCTGATCAGCAGAGGGAACATCTTTCTCTTGCAAATGAAAGGAGATTAAAGTTCAGATGTTAGGAAAAGTATTTCTCCAAAAGCTTGACCAAGATTTTTCCCAGAATTTTAGAAGAATTAGCAGATTTTTAGAAGAATAACCCCCATGTGAAGACACCAGGCAGGAGGATCTCTCTTCCATTATGCATGGAGTGTCTCTGGTAAGGATATGGTAATTTAATTACTTGTTTTCCTTTGCTTGTGCACACAGCTTTTGTTATATCTCTTCAACTGTCTTTATCTCAACCAACAAGTTTTCTCATTTTTACTCTTTCAATTCTCCCCTCCAACCCCACCAGGGAGGAGTGAGCAATTGGTTGTGTGGGCTTAGTTGCCAGCTGGGGTTAAAGTACAACAAAAGGACATGCAAAACCTCCTCAATTTCTGCTTGGAGATTAATGGGAGTGCTTCAGGGACCAGACTCAGCCTTCAAAAAGCAAAGAGTCAAATGAGGTGAGGGACATGGGCTGACCTCTCCCTGACTGCGTGGTCTGCAGAGCCTGCAGTGTTTAGCTCAACATGCTGGAGAGAGTCTTTTGTGAGAGAAAACAAAAAGCTGCAACTAGACAGAGGTGCTAGAGATAGCAGGCTGTAGGAAGCTGTAAGAACTGGCAAGAGTCACACATCTTCTAAAAAGCACAGGTTGCTTGTCAGAGTGCTTTTTGCACTTTGAACATTTAATTTTCCACCACTGCACTGAATTATGAAGGAGCTGCAGAATTTTTCTGAGGAGAGATGTGTGTATACAGGGACAAGGGAGAAGTTGTTATTTCCTAATGAAACAGGTCTGGTTCTCTATGCTGAACAAACAGAAGTCTGGATTTACAGCATAAAGCTTTTGAAATCAGATTAACTATAAAAAAATATGTGGAATTTCAAAAGTGATTTTGTAAGAAATAAACAGAAAAAAAACAAACCAAAAAACTAGATATTGGTAAAGTCTGTGCTCTTCCTTCAGTCTGCAATCTCAGATCTGGCTGATCAATAGTGATGCCAACAAGAAGCTTTGTGCAGTCACCAGAAAACTGTCTCCACTGGTGAGGGAGGAAGTTTGGTACTAGGATAGCAAGTCTTTTTTGAGGTGCCATGATGCCATTATATCTGGGGCTGTGCAGCTCTTGAAGTTATTCATCTTCCTTTGCTATTTCTGTATACAGGCACTTAGGAGAATTAATGGTGCTATTTCTTGTAATAACCTGCAAGCCTCTGGATTGCTCTGACTTAATTGTACTTGTGTATTGCCTATAAGTTTCCTAGGATGTAGAGCCTTTGAAAAGCCTTAATAGAAGAAACCAAAGCCTCCAATGAGTCATGGATGATGAGTCATGGGTGGGACTGGCTTCTAAGGGTTGGTTGCCCTCTTGCAGACCTGCTCTTCCAAATTCCCAGCAGTTATGTTTGCTCCCACGCAGCCCTTAAGAGTGGGAAGAACTCAGTAAATACCCAGAGTCACCTTGCTGTCTAAATGTAGCTCTGAAAATGTCTAGAGAAGAAGGAAACAAACTCAACATGGTAATGTCATTGCTGCATTGCAAGTCTAATATTTTACTGCAGCAAAAGTAGTTTCAAAATCCTGTTCCTGATGATTATTTTGCAACATATTCCACTTCATTTTATGTAGGTTTTCTGGGACAAACTCAGTCATATAAGCACAAATTTGTATAATTCCCAGCAAAGCAATGCCTAAGGTTCATCTTAGACATAAATAAGACCAGGCAAAGCACCACATTAACATGCCATTGTTAATTTGTAAGCATATGTGAAGAACATATACTTTAATTAAATCTGGTTATGTCTGGGAGCTGTATCAAATCTTGCAGTGGATTAAGAATAACTCTTCCTTCCAAGATAATGGCCTCAGCAGCTGTTTGGAATAGAATTATTCTGAATCAAATTAATCCTCAAAAAAAACCATCATTGGTTCAAAAACCATCTGCACATATTCCAAGAAAGAAGGCTTTGCCAGTGTCATCAGTAGTGGCCAATTGGAACAGAGACAGATGGGCCACTGAGACAAATAAACATTTTTCACAGTCTTCAAATAAGACTGTTTCTCCTTATTTATTTATTTATTTATTTTCCAATAATAATTTCCCAACAAGAATCCAGCTTATCCAATATTCTGGGACTTGGAGAGCTCTGCCTTGGCCATACACTCAGAAAAAAAGCCATGATACTGCAGATGTTCACTATGTGGGATAACTGATGCTCTGATGTCCTTTATGTGGGGTGCCTGATAAAAAAAAATCATAGCTTTCTCTGCCACATCCCTAAACATAAGGGAATGACATCAAAAGAGTAGCTATGTGTATGTGACACAAGGTTCAACACACAAAAAAGTGGAAAAAAAAGCCCAACCACCTATCTATATAACTATTCAAGCCAAATTAATGTTTCTGAGAAATGTTCAAAGAGCTCCTTCAAAGCAGAGCACATGTAATGACCCAGAACATAATGTGCCTATGGATTCCCCAATGCCACAAATCATAGAAGATCAGCAAGATAAATTTTTTGAAAGACTCAACTATAATTTTATAACAAAATCACACAAAAAGGCACTGAAATGTTGTTGGCGTATAAGTGTTTCAATGTCCAGCAACTAATCCTTTAATCATAAATACATCTATTGACATCTGATCTGATTTCCAGAGGTTATTCTGAAAAGACTTGGAAAAAAAATAAAAAACGTGACATTTACTTGTTGAGATTAAAACAACAACAATTGAGAAGGTAAACAGTAAATGCCATTGCCTCTGGAAGAGGTCTCTTCAGTATCAGATAACAAAATTTATGAAATAGAATTAAAATTTAAAAGCAATAACATTTCAAGGCCCAAACTTGTTTTCAAATGGCAATGTAGTTGATAGTGCAGGAATTAAACCTAGAATTGCAGCAAATTATGGGAGAAATGGTTAAAAATTCATGACAGAGCCATCTTAATCTGTGTTAAAGGACCCTAAGGATCCTGTTAGCACATTTATTCAATACTTGCTGATCAGTCATGATTCCTAACAGCATTAAAGGGTGCTAACCCCCTAGATAGAGGGTGATGAAAACATAAAACATATTAATAACTGCAGGCCAATCACCACTAAATAGTGCTGCAAAGAGTAGCATGGAGAATTTCTATTATTCTAACAAAGACATGTCCCATTAACTTTTGACAGAGAGGGATTATATTGCTCTCTAGCTGGTCAGAGAAGATCTTGCAGCTCACTATGGAACATACCAAGAAAAAAACAAAAACTATTGGTTGTGTGGGTTTTGATATTAACATACAAGTGACTCTCTTCAAAAGAGGTTGCAGTGAAGTAGAGGTCAGTCTCTTTTCCCCAGGCAGCAAGTGACAGGACAAGAAATATCCTTAATTTGTACCAAGGAAGGTTTAGATTGGGCATTAGGGAAACATTAATTTCCCAGAAAGTGTTGTCAAGACCAGTTCCAGGTTGTCTGGGATGCCTGTATTCAAACAGCAAGCTGTGCACCAAGAAACAAGAAATCCATGTAGGCAGACTATCAAAACCTTCATCTCAAGAATAAACATGAAGAACTCAAAGCTTGACTTGGTGTCTACAAAGGAAAAAGTGAGGTGGATTTTGCTGTATGCTTTGAGAGAAAACCCACTGCAGTCAGGAATGGGGAAGAACATTAAGCAAGGGCCATCAGGAACACCATCAAGGTTAAATATTATTGGCTTTTTTTCAGATCTATAGAGAAACTGTCACCAGCAACACAAGATACTTCAGAAAAAAAAAAATCAAAGCTGGATCATCAAGATTTTAAACAAGCTGAGGAGAGTTGTTTCTTAAATATGGGAAAACTTCAGATATTGGATGGACACCTAGTCAGGACTATGCATGGCCTGAGGATTAGCTGACAAAATCTTATTTTAAGTGATGGTCACATTAAAAACTCATGCTGGCTTGAATGACAATCTCAGCCTGAAGCAGCTTCCCCATGAGCCTGTTAATCAGAGAGCACAAGGAGCATCAGCAACCAGCCAGGTATCTCTTCCAGTTTTGGGCCTCATAAATATATGAGATGTTGGAGAGAACCCAGACTAGGGACCCTCAAAATACTTATGAGGCTGGAGTCTTACACTATGTGAAAATCTGGTTTGTCCTTCCAGGCAAGATAAAGGCAGGCTTCTCAAACAGGTACAGGGCAAGGAGAAAAAAGCAAAACAGCAAAGACACAAGCTAAAAGTTCGGAATTTCAGCAAGTTGTTGGACATGGCAACAGGTTCCCCAAGGAGATGTTAAATCACTGCCCCAGGGGCATCTGAAATTCAGCTGGGCAATGCTCAAAGCAATTCAATTTCTTTCTGCATCTAGCTTTGATTTGATCAAGAAAGTGAGTTTGACTAGGAACGTCCAGAAGTTCTGTCCAACCTGAGTTTTTTTTATATAAAATGTGGTGTCATTGAGAGGGAGTATATATAAAAAAATAAGATTAAATTAATTTCCCTTTAGGACACTAACTTTAATACCTTTAGTTACATAGTTAACAGATTCCACTGTAAGTCACAGTCTAAACTTTTTTTTTAGCCCTGATTATTTTACCTTAATATCTTGTATTTCTAATGCATTCTTAACTCCACTTTCCTGATTTTATTTTGCATAATTTTGGAATTTAACACAACCTTATTATCTTTTCACTGTTTGTTTTTAATTGCTGTTTATACTTTCAGCCATAGTGATAGCTTAATTTAATTTTTTGTTCATTGAGAATTAATGAAACTTTCTGAGTCAACCTCGTGTTTTACATTTCAAGGCAGTAAAAAAGATTAGATCAATAGACAACATTAGCAATGCCCAACAAGACACCTATGGAGAAACTATTTCAGGAATCCTGCCATGGCTGAAGGGAAGGTTGAGCCAGGTCTGGATGCTGATGACTCATTTTTGGTAAAAATGAGTTTCTATTGTTTTTAGAAAGCAACAGCAAGGGGATGACTTTTGTAGCTGACAGTTCCCTCTTATTTTTGAGGGCTGTGTGTCAATCTCTTTTAACTTTCCAACTTTTTATAGATTTCATACTGGTGAAGTGGCCCTTTTCTCCCCCATCACTTTTCCCCAGAAAAGGGCCCAGACATGTGAGGACTTTTTCACATGTTTTCTTAGCATCTATTTAAAACAGGACCATTCTGAGACTAGATTTTCGGCTTTATTTCCTCTATACTGCTTATTTTCCCTGAACGAGAGCTACAGCAAGAAAGAAAAGAGAACCCAAAATGTGTATTCAAGAATAGCAGAGAAGTGAAGGGGATCCTTCAAATACCTTTTAATCCTGCTTATTGCCACAAGAGAAGCAGCCAGAGATGGAAATATACTCCATGTATCTCCATATACGAGATCCATTATCCAGTTTCATTCAGTTTCTGTCTCTCTTTTAAAATACAAGCCCTGAAGATGGTTTTCTTGGACAAAGGGAAAATCAATAAATAATAGCACTGAGCCTGGATGGCTGCTGAAAGAAACCTTGAAATCATTAGTATTTCTTCTCTTGTTACTTTGACTACAGACAACGCAACAGGACCTTGCTTAAATCAATATCCATGAAAGCAACAGTAGTTTTGAGCTGTTGGAGTCTTGTTCTGGGATTGCCTCTTATTTCTTTCTCTTTCTGAACTTTGTGAGCCCACACACAGGAGGATTGAACAGTGTGAGAGGTCTGAGTGGAGAAAAACAATCAAATTTACCCTAAACAGTTGCTGGGTTTTATAGTTGGACCATAGGAAGTGGATAGAACAGATTAAGCAGTGCTGGAGAAACTGAGGGGTATCTGAAATGAGAGGAAGGACTTCCAAGTCCTGGATGCTTCACATACCAGGTGAGGACCAGAAAGTCCTTCAATCATGTAGACTTTGAGTGTTCCCTGCTCAGCCCTACTCCTCAAAAATCCTATAGTTTTTTCTCTAAAAACTGAACAGACTTATGTCCTCAGGGGAATTTTCCCATCAAAAAAAATATCTATACTACTGATCTCTTAAAGCCTATAAGGAGAAGTATATTATATGTTTGCCAAAGTTAGCAGAACAGGTATTGAAGATATACAACTTTCCATTCTGTTTTTTTCTTCTATGTAAAAATCTACCTTTCTTGACCCAAGAGAACTTTCTGTGGACTTCAGAGTATTATAGGCAATAATCTGCTTAATCTGCAAAGTGAACATAGAGAAAATCCACCTGCCATAATCGACTCCTTGTCATATAGAATAAATTATTTGGCTTTTTTTTTAAATAGATATTCTAGCATGGATGTGTGTGCAATAAGTTACATTTAAGTGCAATTGAAAATACAGGAACAAGCTGCTGGATTTCAGCTGCTCTCAAAATCCATAAAAATCAAGTCAAACTTGATCAGGCTTTCAGAGGGCTGGGAGAAGTGATTGAGAATGGGAAGAAATAAGAAGTATTTTGTTTAATGAGTCTGTGAAAATGACAAGTTGAATGGATGATCTGATTGTCATTCATAAATGCATTGGGCTAGAATTGAAATCACTAATGAAACTAAGGCAGGGTAGGAACAAGAACAAACATGACCAGCCATATATTTGGGTTGGAAATTAGAAAGTTTTTTGCCATTTAAAAGCAATGAAGTTCTGGAACAGCATCCCATTAGGACTTGCAAAAGCAATTAATTTGCAAAAGATAATAAACTAGCAGGTCTCACAGATCCCATGAAAACCATGGAAGATAAGCATAACATTCAAACAAATTAAAGATACGGTCTGAAATTAATAGGATGCATTTCAATGCAGGAAATTACAAGATAATGCTTATACCTGGAAATAAACTGTGGAAACAGGACAAAAAATTCCTTGCTACTAAATTCTGTAGAAAACATACATGGAAAGAAAAGCAGGTAAAAGAAAATGAGAGATATTTACCAGGAAAACACACCCTTCTTACCAAGATGCATATTGCTGTCTGTAAGGGATCTAAAAAAAATCACAATGATTTTTTCAAGCACTAGAAATATCCCAGTCACCAGCTCAGACACTAACTGCAGAAATACATTAATAGTTGAAAATCTAAATAAACACAGTAAGAATGACAAGAGTTTTAGAAAAAAGACCTTCTAAATAAAAATCCAGAAGTCAACACAGTTTAGTTTTATGGAAAACAGCATAGAAAAATCTCAAAACAATGCTTCTTTACCAAATTGTAGCAATATTTCTTAGACTGCATTTATTATGCAAGTCAGACACATTGAAAGAGTCTTATCTGTAGTAAAATATCCAGCTTCATATGTATCAAAAACTAACATGATATAGCTACTATAGTCCCAGAAACTGAACAGTAATTGTTAATGAAAACATGGGTTGATATTGATCATGCCCCAAAAGAAAAATAAAACATTTCCCTGTTTTTTCTCAGTCTGGTTTACAAATAGAAGCAGCCCTGCAGCTCTTGTGGACATTTCTAGACAGTAACAAGCAGTTATCTATCTTCATCTGTCATTTCTAATTAATTACATAATGCAATGCACTTGAGAAGTTCAATGGCAAGTAATTAACACAAAGCAAAAGCTTTGTAGTTTGTCAGCAGAGGGGGAAAAAAATAATTGAAAAAAATCAAATAAAATAGAACAAGAATGAGATCACCTCATGTGCAGATGATATCATATCATCCACCTTCCCCAGTCACCACTTAGTACTCAAAATATGGGCATAACCTCAATTTTGCTGGGAGATGTGGAGCCCCCAGGCTCATTCTTCCCAGCAATTGGCACGAGGGAAGGCAGAGCACTGAGATTTTACTACATTGCTCTGCCCGGTGTGAAAGCAGCAAAGGAGATTTGAGCAGAGAAAACAAAACAAAAATTCAGCCCAACCTGTGAGATTTAGGTATGTATAGAGAATGCCAAGAGGATTGTCAACTAATAGGATTAGAATGACTCAGAATGGTAGAGCTTATTAAAGCTTTATATTCCACCCACATAAAGGGACAAAACAGCTCGTTCACCAAGAGTCCAGAACACTTGTATCATTAGAGATAAAACTTTTTTTTTTTTCTTTGCATCTTCTGGAAAATTCTTGGGACTTAGATCAAGATGCTGAAAAGACAGATGAGTTTTCAGGAGTGTCAGTTTGGTTTCCCTTATTTTTTTCTTTTTTTTTTCCTCTGGGTGTTTGGGTTTGTTTTGTTTGGGTTTTTTTTCCACTTCTTGAGAGGAGTTAGCTAGCTAAACTGATTCTATATTCTCAAAGCTTTAAGATGGTGGATGAGAAGAGTCCATCCCAGTTTCCATTTGAGTCTGGCAAAGTCTCAGCAGCTGCTCTCAGGATAAGAGCTGTTAGGAACAGACACGAAAGAAGAGGTCCATGCTAAGGTCAGAAGTTACATTAGGTGGCTTCACAAGGTCTACAAAATACAACCAGAAAAGTTCACCTTTCCAGACTTAGTCCAGTTCTTTGTATTTAAATATTTCCAGCTAGAAAGTTTAGTCTTGAAATCCTGATTACAGGAGCAATCCATCATAAACCCTCAAGGTTTTTTTCATCCATTGTTCAACATGGGGTGTTCAAATGACTGGGTTTGGAGCAGATGGAAAACTGGAACCTTCCTCAGCTGCAGGAATAATCACATTTTAAAGCACTTGCTGTTTCAAAACTTTGAATAAAAAATGGGAAAGGCTGGGCATTACAGATTCTAGTAAAAAAAAAAATTACAGATTAAATAGATTTTTGGTCCATTGCTGCAATTTGTAGAGGCTTAAGGTCCTCAGTGTTTTGTAAGAGATTTTTCCATACAAAATACAACTGTAGACAGAGCCCACCAGGACCACAAGTGCATCACCTGATATATAGTTAAGGAAAGGGAACAGAAGAGGACTAGGAAGGAGAAGAATAAAGCACTCCTGGGAAACAGCTTCTGAAAGGCAATGATCCCCAAGAGATTATTTATGAGTCTTCAATTGCTTTGCAACAAAAATCAATTCATCATTCCAAACTGAAATATTTCAATGTCAGTCATACTGACCTGAAATAGTTTTAGCATTCAGTTTATAACTGGGAAATTCTGGATAGAAAAGTGAAAACTTCCAGTGAAAATAAGATTTTTCATGATCCATCACTGGGGGAAAAAAATACCCCAAACCCAAGGAATATCCCTTGTCAAGTCTTCACCTTCTAGCTTAAGAACTGACTAGAATGAACCATCCAGTATTGATTCTTGTCAAACTTTTCTCCTGTCGTAACAGGATAAAAAATAGCTGCATGTATTCACTCGAAGGCTTCTCTGTTTTTCAGTTATTATGTGGAAAAGGAAGAGAAATGACAACTCACTTCAGGACAGATTTTTTATGCACTTCATCTCTCACTTGTGAAAAAAAAAGTAGTTGAGATCCAAGCAGCTGCTTATGCCCTACCTATTAGCTTGCTTATTTGGCATTACAAAATGTTTCTTTTATTTCAGATTGCTTTGTTATTGGGTTTTTGTTGTTTTGTTGTCAGTAGTGTTTAGGTTTATTTAGGAAGGAATAGTTCATAAAGCACAGAAAAGATTCCAAGTGTATTATTCTTAGAATATTCAGTTCTTGGGTCTATAATCTTTTCCTTGCTCAGGGCTATAGAGACCTTTCAAGTATATTTTGTGGTCTTATAAACATACACTTTGGTGTTATTTATAATAAAGAGAAAAAAATCTCATGGCTGCAGGCTATAAGAAATGAACTCTTAGATTTTTCTGGGTTCCTCTTACATGTTGATTCATAGCTGAAATCTCCTAAGAATCGTACTGTGCTAACTGTGCTAACTGCTTTTGTGCACTAAAGCTTTATTTTTAATGGGGATTTTATTGCACTATTAAAATGTACACTTGTATATGAAATACATAAGCTGAAAAACAAGTAATATTTCAGTTTTCTAACAGACTTTGGTTTCAGCTTAAGTGCTTAAGATATTGGGATGAAGACTCTAGTGATAATCAGGAGTGCTACTGAAAAAAATTAACCACCTTTCAAAGAAAAATAAAATTGTAAATTCATATAATCATTTGGTTGGAAGAGACTTTTGAGACTGAGTCCAACTGTTAACCCAGCACTGCCAAATCACTACTAAATCTTATCCCTCAGCAAATCTCTAAGTCCCTCTTTCCAAGATTAGCAAGTTTTTTTAGATGTGGAATAGGCTCCCAAGGGAGGTGGTTGAGGCCCCATCCCTGGAGCTATTGCAGGTGAGGTTGGCCAAGGCTCTGAGCAGCCTGGGCTAGTT
>JANHGL010015084.1:0-33083 GCA_024611195.1 Ceyx melanurus | reverse complement strand
ACGTATATAAATATATATTTACTATAACTAAAACATAGAAACTATTTCTATTTCTACCCACTGGTCAGAGCTTTTTTTTTCCCCACATTTTCATGTTTTACATCTGGAACCTGCATGTTCGGTGTCGATTTTAAAGGAAGAATTTTTGTGGGTCACAACTCCTCCCAGTATTTGGTTTTAGGACTGCAGATGAGTCAAATTGTCTGGGTAACAACTCATTCCCATAGCTTTATTGAGCATATTAATTCTCATCTAATCTGCTCCAATCTCAACTCTTCACACGAAAGTTTTGGATGCAAATCTCCCTTAATTCCCTTTCAAATAAATGATAATAACCCACCAGCCTCTTGTTCTGCTGCTGAATTAGTGCTTCTGTTTGGCTTGTTGATGTGGAAGTGCCCACACTGATGCTCTGAAAGGAAGGCTTAGCTTTTGTAATCTTGACAAAAGACTTAAGTGGCAGAGAGTTGTATCCAGACCTAAAAAAAAAACCCAACAAAAAGAAGAGTGGATTTTGTTGATGCAGTTGGATTTCAGTTCTAAGCCTGGCATCTAAAGAGAGTTCCTCTAATCATTGGATTTTTATACCACTCTGCTAAATTCAAAATCTTGGAATGCAAAAAAAGAAACACACCTTGTGATTAAATCCATGAATTTATTGTTGGTTTTAACAGTGTCTAGTGAAGGAGGTCCCAAAATATCAGCCACACAGTTTCAGTTACAGGCTTCTTATGAAAATCCCTTCAAGCAGAAAAGAGTTGCAGGGATTCTCACCTGTAATTTGTATTGCCATTATCTGGAATAACTCCTTATCCAATCCATCTAGGCCAGTTGGGCTGGATGATTATGGGTTGCAGTTCATTTACCAGGGATTCATGTGCAATGGAGTGGGGTGAATGCAGCATCCAGTGAGCTGTGCATGTGCAAACACGGGCACCTGGGCAGCCCAGTGCCCTCAGCAGCCAGCATGGCACGGTGGGAGATGGTGTGCAGTGCCACTGGCTAATCCCATGCTGCCAGCCTGGCATGCCTGGCAGCCCCAGGAGCTCCCTGCCTGTCCCCGTGGTTCAAGGTGTGCCCGCTTGGCACCTGGGCATGGGCTGTGAGCATCTCCCTGTGGATTCTCCTGGGAAACTCACAGGTGAGTGGCCTTTGAGCGGAGCTCTGCCTGCCCTCCCTGCCTGCCAAGGGAGCAGCATTGACAACAGCAGCTCTCTGGGGGCTCTGCCTGTGAGTCCCTTTGGCAGGGAAGCTTTTATGCATGGCAGGGGAGTGGAGGTGCCTTAGGGAAATCTCAGCTGGCTCGAAATCCAGAAGCTGAGGTAATTACTTTTGGCAGATCTATATTTTTATGCTGCCTGTTAGTCCGTTCTGTGTTCCACTGCTGCCAAAAGACTCTGCTTTTCAGTTCTCATCATGATGCTGAATCCTTGCAAGCAAGGGCAGTGGAATTATTAAGATAAAATGCTGTTGGCCTGATGAAATCCCCATTCCCAACAGTGTTTTTTACCTTAACTCCATTCCTTTTCTATCTCTAAACCACGGTACTCAAGCTGGTGCTTAATATCTGTGATACGAAGCAAGGGGAAATTCACATGGTGGTTTTATCACCCAGGCCTAGAATTTTTTCTTCCCTCTGTCCAGATGACCAAATTCTACTTTTTGTGCTCACATTTCTGTGAATTTGTACTCCTGTGATTTATTATTATTATTAATATTATTGGTTATATGTATCTTCTTGGGTTGTAAGATGTCCTGAAAGCAGGCTAACTGAGGAGGACCCCATTCTAATCAACTGTATTTCTGACTTCTCTTGAAGTGCCTCAAAAAAAAGAGCACAGAAACTAGTTACCTGCCTTGTTTTGTATTTGTCTGTTCAGTCTGCTAAATATTTGGATGCCAAACAGTGAAATATATATATTTTTTTTTCTTGTTAAACAGTTCCCAAGTAAACAGCTATGTGCACAGATGAGATGCACCAGTTTAATTTCCTATTAACAAACAGACTCTGTATCCCCAAGGAGCAATGGTAATTCCATACTCAGAGCTATAACATTTAATTACACTAAATTATACCCCGTGGTGGGCCAGAAAATGTGAAGAATCCTATGATTGACATCAAAAAGCCATTGAAATGTGGGCTGGGAAGATGCCTTGCAGAGGTGCATAGCAGAAAGATCCTGGATCAGACTTTCTTCTTGACAAAAACATGAGTGCAAATACATTTATTGGCCACATAAACATTTCAAGCTTATAAAGCTGAGCTATCGAATGTCTAAGAGGAAAATGCAGTGGCGTGGCAAAGTTCTGCACCAAGAGAGTTCACATGGTCCCAGTTGGAAACAACTCCCTGCTCTGCTGTCAGGACTTGAGGAGAATAATGGGATGTCTGGTAGGAAACCCCTGAGAGGCTAAAGAAATAAAGAAATTTGATCCTTAAAGGTATAGTAAGGTATTTAAAGAGAGAGCAGCCAAGTGTTCTGTCATCAGTGCTCTCTAGGACAGAGAATTCCCTCCTGGACATCATCACTGGTGTAACTGGTGTCCCCTTTGGAGGGTGATTGCAGTGCCTTTCTGTCAGGAAGAGGCAGGTCTGTGGTCACTTCAGGTCCTGCTGCTGCCCACCTTGCCCAGGTGTGTTGGCTGCCCCTGCCATGTCCTGCTGACACCCCCACAGCTCCCTGCAGGAGATCTTGAGGTTCCCTGTGAACAGAAGGAAGGATGGACTCAAATCCTTCATCACGGTGAGCTCCACAAACCCAGTAAGTTCTTCACCATTTCCCCAGGCTTTAAGGAGTCAGCTGATCAGTGTTCACCATAAAATCTGCACCCTGTCTCTGGACTGCCCCCCAGACACTGGGATGCTTGGTGGTGTGAAGCACTGCCTGCTTTTGGATGCTGCCACCATTTATCTATCACACCTAGCTGGTAAATTGCTCAGCAACTCCTAGTAATGGATATCCTGAGAGATGTCACTTCCATTTCATGCTACAACAGCTTTTCTTCCTCCCTCTGCAGCAGCTCTGCTCCCAGGGCTGTGAGCTCAGAACAACAGTGGCTGCAATCACCCTCCCAATTAGCCTGTGATTCACAGTCTGGAAAGATCCCTGTGCCAGCTGATGGGCACTGACAGCAGCTCTCCAGGCAGTGATTGCAGGAGGGTTAACCTGGAGTGGTGCAGCAAAGCTCACTTGTCATCATTTTTGGGCTAATGCCTTTCCATGATTTCATTAGGAAGGGGATAATAACCAGGAGGACTTTTTTTCTGCTCTTTTTTTTCTGGTACTTGTTTAAAATGCCAGCACCCTGCGTGGAGTTGGCCTCTTTGGGCAGAAATGGTACAACTGCTGGGTTTTACCCTGCAAGGGTTAAGTGTCTTACTGAAGGCAGATTACAATCTTTTCTTCTTGATCCTAAATTTCCTCTTTCCCTTCTTGACCCACTGGAGACTTTCCAAGTGGATATGAGTTTCTTTTAGGAGCTCTGTCTGAAACCTTAGCTTTTTTATAATGGGAGAGACAGGGATCTACTGGAGAGAGTCCAAGGGAGGCTGTGAGGATGATGAAGGGGCTGGAGCATCTCCCCTGTGAAGAAGGCCGAGGGAACTGGGGCTGTTTAGTCTGGAGAAGCCTGAGAGGGGATCTTGTTAATGTCTGTAAATATCTGAGGGGTGGGTGTCACATGGAAGGGGCCAATCTCTGCTCTGGGGTGCCCAGCAACAGGACAATGGGGATCAACTGGAGCAGAGAAGATTCCAGCTCAAGATGAGGAGAAACTTGTTCCCTGTGAGGGTGGCAGAGCCTGGCCCAGGCTGCCCAGAGAGGCTGTGGAGTCTCCTGCTCTGGAGACTTTCCAGCCCCCCTGGATCTGTTCCTGTGGGGGTGCCCTGGGTGATGATGCTCTGGCAGGAGGTTGCACTCTGATCCCCAGAGTTCCCTTCCCACCCCCACCACTCTAATTCTATGACCATTTTTAAGATGATCTTAGCCAAGATGACTCTTCTGAATGTGATTTTGAGGAGGAGTGACTGCTAACCACAGCCACATCTTCATGGCTTTGTGTTGCTGTTGTGTTTCTGCTGTAGCTGTTGAAAATGAGACTCTTTACACTGGCACTGAGCAGTGAGTGGGCTCTGAGTGCATCAGAGAGCTGTGGGGGAAAACCCAGCTCCTCTGGATGGCTAAATGGCAACTGTGCAGTGACTGGATGGGAAGGGCCTTTCCAGTCTGGAATTGGGTAGCAATGGATTTGTTCTGAATGCCTGAGAGTGCCAAGGAATTGAGAGCTGTGGTGTGCATGACTAAGCTGCCTCTCAGAGAGCTGGCTATGACTGAGTGCCACTCATTTGTCATTCAGGAATAACTTCTCTAGATGAAAACTCCTTTGAGACATATATCAAAATAAAAAAAATCAGAAGGATGTAAATTGTGGTGTCTTTGGTCAATAATTGAAAACATTCATTTCCAGAACTGTTAAAAAAATAAGAGTCTGTAGCTATTTTGGAATTCACACTGTGCCCTGTTTCATTAAGCAGGGAATGCAGATGATTAAGGATCAGCCATAAGCCATAGTCATTGACTTCTGATAGAATACTTTGAACCTATTTGTGCTTAGAGTTCTTTTAATTAACTACTTTTTTTTTCCTACAAGATCAAAGAGAACTGGAGCCAGAACCCACTGAAAGCAGGAGATCAGATAAAGCTTAAAAAAAAATTCTCTTCTATAGTTGCAAGTCCCATTTCTCTCCTCACACATGTGCTGTGGCACAAAAGCTCATCAAAGGTGTTCTGGGGACTTCTTGATAGTCCAGTAGGAACTTTGTTAGTGAACAAGCAAAAATCTCATTGGGCACTGCTCCCACTTTCCTGCTTTTCTTATTCTCCTTTACTGATCTCTATTTTTTTGCTTTTCCTGAATTTCAAATTATATTGAATTATTTGAATGTCTGAGGTTGGTCTGAAACTCAGTTATACCCAGTTTTGAAACTAAACCCAAACTGATGCTGGTTTTCTGTCAATATTCAGCCACTAACTTTCTAGGTCTCTATGTAGAGGTAACTCTGGATGTTTCCCCAGTGGCAGCTTGGACTATTCTGCCATTGCCACCCAAACCTGCCCATCTGAACTGGGCAAAAGCAGCTCTGCAGAGACCAGGGAGGACACATTGGATAGTCTTCTCCAGGACAGCTTTGGAACAGACCTGGGTGAGGCCACTGGAGATCCTTTTCCATGTTAAATGAAACATGTATTAAATATTAATGATGTACATACGGAGCCAGAGGTTTACACACAAAGCTGGTGTGATGCTGGGTGTTCAGAAGGCAGACACACTGCTGGTTTTTCCCCACCTCTGTCCCTAGAGACAGTGGTTTTGTGTGTTGTCAGCAAATCAAACACTGTTTATAGCTGCAGGGCTTCATTTCACTCAGGAAGAACATCCATTTCCAGGAAGGATTTAGAGTTTGAGGCCATGCCAATAACATCTATTCAAATACAAACCTTTTGTGGGCAGCTAGCTCAAAAAATAGGTCCACTTATTTTTGGTATTGTGTATAACAATTCTTCCAGCTCTGTGCCTGCCATGGGTACAGGTGCTCTCAGGGAAAAAAATACCTGACTTTTGCTGCTGTAAGTGGCAGGAGGACAGACTATCCCCGTGACCCTCTGATCCTTGCAGCTTTGTCATCTTTTCTGCAAAACAATTCTAGTCAGAGCAATTTAAATGCACTTGGAAAATATTTTTTAGGTCCAGGATCATTTAGACAGAGAATAAGATGAGTTAAATGCTGTGAAAAAGAACTAGATAGGGCTGCACTGCTCTTCCCCTCTGCCCAGGAACTCAATTTTATCTGCTTCTTGTGTTTTACAAGCTATTGTCATCTGAGCTCTTTGCCAGAGCAGGGATATTTTTTTTCCTTCTCCTTTTTCCCCCCTTTTCTAGACAGATGCATCAGAAAGCAGTAGGAGGGCTGGCTCTTCTCCACTGATAATGGCACACAGGATAATTTTGCCATGTGACTCACTTTATTCTCTGACTCTAAAAGACTTTTTCTTTTCTAAAAAAGAGTGGCATTAATTTAAATAGATTTCCTCACAGACGGGTTTTACTCAAAAAGAAAAAAAAAATAAGTCTTTGCTTTAATCTCATCTTTAAAAAAAGTACAGGAAAGTAAATGCCCACTCTGATGTCCCAGCATTTAAAAATATTATTAAAGAATGGAAATTTTCTTGCAAATAGAACCTGTTTGGTGAGACGTATTTGCAGTGAGGAATTTTTCCCCGTGTGCACATCACTGAGGGTGTCCTTCTTGCCTCCCCCTGCTCTGCTCCAGCTAGCCCCTCATCTGACCTTGGCCAGGGTCGTGGCATGGAATGAATTGATAAGACATACTTCATTTAGGATTAAATAACAATGAGCCTGCCAGAGCCTGGAGGGCCTTGCAATCCTGACAGAGAGTTTTATCAGCACAGAAACAATCTGACTTGGATTAGCTGCTTGCCATGTGTCAGTCACACACACAGAGCCAGCAGGCTGAGCTGGGGTGCTCCCAACACTGGACAACACCAGGGGGACGAGGTGTGAGAAGCAGAGAAGTGTTCTTAGTGCTGCAGCAGTGCAAGTCACTCCACCTTCCCTGGGATGGGTTGTTATCTGGGCAGGTTCTCCAGAGCCTTTGCTGGGGGATGAGAAGCTTCAGTTTCCCTGCCAGCAGCCTGGCTTCAGACTGCCTGCCTGCACTGATCTCAACAGCCTGGTGAGCTGAAAAGGAGAAATGCATCTCTTCAGTGAGGTGTTCCATCCCATTTCTAGTGCTGGAGAGAAAAGTCCAAGATCTGACTGGAACTCCACGTCAGAACACCCAGTGAGCACAAACAACACAGCAGCTACATGGAACTCTGCACTTTGGTGCCTGTCTTCTTCAGATGCTGAGGCCACTCTGGATTTGAACTCTAGAAACAAGTTCAAGAATGGAGCCAGGTTAGTTTTCTCCAGCAGCAGCAGCAGCATGGCTTGGTGATTACTGTTAATATCACTATTTATACATACCAGGTTAAAGGCAAAAAACAAAAGTCAAGCTGAAAACTGTGGCCAAAAATCATTAATGGGCCAGAATAATCTGCCTTGAGAAAGTTTAACTGCTAACTACTTTCCTGTGAGGAACTTCAATCTCAATAAGAAATGAAAGTCTACCAACAATAGGTGTTAGTTTTTCACAGACCATGAAGAAGTATTTCATCAACTAATCTAAGAAAGAACCATCACCTCCAGCAGATGGATTTAATCTGGTGTCAGCATCCATAGGATCCCATGGATGATCCAATCCTGTTGAGCTCCTTTAGTCTTATTCAGGGCAGAACTGCAACATGAAAGGAATTTACTAGGATAAAAGGACTTGCCTGTATAACATGCTTGTAATAAAGTGTAACATCAGATTAATTTAGAATGATTCTCAGGAATTTATGATAAAGCTCCTAACTTAGCCACAGGTTCTTTTTCAACCTTTTACCAGTTGTCATTCAAACTGCCTCTTTTTTTCTCTGTAAAATGGGGAAAAAGCCTCCTTTGTTGCAAGTTGATCATACCTTGTTTATTAATGCTTCATATTCTTCAAGCCGTGTACAGGAGTCATGGAGCTTCACTGGTAATTGTGGCTTCCACACACATCCATAGTCACACAAGTCACAGTCCTCCCTCTCCTAGGAACTGCAGAGCTCCCAGGATCTCTGCTTGCTGAGTTCCCAGCAATTTTCATAGAGCTGCTCCTGGGAGTGCAGTTTTGCTGACCAGGTCCTGAAGAACTGGATCACTCCTCTGCTTCTTTATTTTATCTGTGCTCAGGAACATCAAGTGAATCTCCAGAGACTCTCCCTGCTCCTGCTGCCCTGCAGATGGATGAGGTGAGGATGCAGGGTGATGGAGCTCTCCTCTCAGAGATCTTGCAGGGTAATCTTTGCAATGGAAACACAGAGGTGAATAGATGCTGGTGGGAAACTCTCTTGTCAGGGTGTTGTGGCTGATCTGTCAGCTCCTTGTGTGCTTGGGCACTGCCATGAGACCTGCCAGTGATGCAGCAAACACCTGAAGAAAACCCTGATGCAGATTTTCTTCATCATTTTCTCAGGCAGGAGTAGGAGGCCACCCTGGCTGACAGTGTGCAGCTGTTGCCTGACAACTGATAGATAAAAATCATCCTTTCCATTCAGGTGAAGCTGAAAGGTGTGAGTGCAGGATGTGGAATTTGCTTTCTCCCAGTCTCTTCAGAGTAGGTAGCTGCAGATTTCCCAGTGTAATCACTTTTTACTGCTTTTTTAGGAAGAGGTAGGAGCTCAAATCCAAAGTAAATTATTTCCTTCACTAACTAATCTCAAGCTGGACTTAAGAAAGTTCAGCTCTTTATTCTTTGCCATAAATATAACAAGTTGTCAATTCAACAATAATTAGCTGTGTGTTTAGAGTTGTAATTCATAACTGCCAGTGGCTCAGTGATGTTCACTCATCTGTCTCTATCTTCCTAGAGAAAAAGGATTTAGCAGCAGCCTGAATAGAGTCTGTCCACCACAGAGGAGTAAAGTAATTTACTGACTCATTTTCTTCAGGAAAACTTTTCTAAGCATTGAACTGGAGTTGTAGTCAGAGATCAGAAATAGTCACCCTTCTAAAGCTGCTGCATGAAACACTTTTATCAGGGACCTGCCAATTAGTGACAGAAGTTAATTGTGAAGTGTTTTATGAGTCAGGGAGGGAGAAAAAAACCCAAATGAGGGCAAGTTTTCTGTGGTATTTTAAATGTGAAAAGCAGTGCTGATTATTAAAGCCAATTCTCTGGCAATTTTCATGTACATTTTAATAAGAGAAATCCCTTGACAACCTGCAATTTTGCCCTGTGTTTCTGAGGGGTATTGAGTGATTCACCTGAACAAACAAATGGAAGGAATGCTGGTAGGGCATGAAATATATAGATAAAATTACCATGTTTTTCCTGATTCTTCTGGAGTGGAAACCAAGAGAGGTGTGGTATGAAATAAGGAGAACAAAACCATGTATCTTTAGGAAGGTTTCTCCCTAATTAGCTGTAAAGAACTTGTGATTTTCAGTTTTCTAGAGGAAACCAGCCCTAAACCAGAGGTTATTGGATTGGTTAAGACATTTTTTGTGTGCTTGTGTACAAAATTTCCCAGCTGTTTTGAAAACCATTTTTCTGTCAGCTGCATATGAAGTTCTAAAGGTACCAAAATGCATCTGTTAAGGAAAGAAGTGTAGTGGAGCAGTTGTAATGCTCACTATTTCCATCAGAGGGTACTAGAAACTTGCCTAAAACTGACTTTTTTGGCTTTGGCAAAGAAATGGCAGTTCCTTCCCGACTGGAATTTCCTGCTCACTTGCAGTGTTTATCAATTCCGTGCACCATCCGATGCATTTGCCTTGCTGAAAATGAGTGGTTTAGGTAATCTCATTAAAAACATTTGAAAACAAGTTGAGCAAACGTTCCCTTTCCCTTGTAAGCATTCACTGGATATTCCCTTTTTCAAAGCAGCCTCGTTCCAGAACTTCTGTGAGTAAAATACCAAGGAGGATGGAGGTGGAAAATGTTCCTTAGGCACTGAGTTGTCAGGAAAAAGACACTTTCCTCCTCAGATACAGAAAGCAGTTCAGTCAGCAGAGCTGGAGATCCTCAAGAGGTGTATTTAATAGAGTTTTTTGCTTGTTTTTTCCTGGATATTCACAATTCTCTTTTCCCTAGACTTTTGGAAGCTGTCTGGACCCCTTCACAGAATCACTATGATTGGCAAAGACCTTTAAGAGCATCAATCTAACAATTGTCTACTACTACACCACATCCTTGAGCATCACATCACCAGCTTCTAAACACATCCAGGGCAGCCTGTTCCACCCTGCTGTGTTCACTGTGCAGTTGCTTTTTGACCTGTGGCCAAAAGCCAATGAAAATGGCTGGAGTTGATTAGATTTTATGTAAGATTTTAGGGTTAGTAAGAGAATTAGGCTTCACTGGAAGGTGTCTTTAGTCACCTAACCAGGCTCTGCTGTCACTGGCTGCAGTGAATTCCCTGTTTCAACAGGAAAGGGGTTTTAATCCAGTTTAAATCTAATTAAAATCAGGAAATCCCCCTAGAGGTAGAAATCTGAAGGATTAGCTAAACACAACTAGACTGCTTTACTACCTGGAAAAGAAAACTACCCCTTTCTAGTGCCGTGTTATTTGCATCTACTTCTGGCACAATGCTGTGAAGCAGCATTAAAGGCAGGGTTTAATTGATATGCAGTGTCAATAGCCATTAAAGCAAGAGAAAGGAGTCACAGGGTGGCAATTGGCCGTTGGTAGAATGCTTAGAAAGAAGAATTTTAAATGTACTATTGTTAAGTGATATTTGATTTGTTGGTTTCTTACACTGAATTTTTAAGGTGACATACAGACAGGATGAAAACGTGGTTTAAGTTCAAATTGGTCTGTGCTGTACTTTCTAATATATCTTTTTCCTCCTTGGATTTGGCCAAAATCATTCAAACAATGTGGAAAAGGAACTGCTGCTGACTCAGAGGCCGTTTGCATACTTTATAAATTATTAAATTGTTAAAATGCTGCTTTAGATTTGGAAGCTAAAGCCTTCTGTAGCTAGAACTTGTTTGTTTGAAAACCACTCTGACTGTTCCACAGCTTAACAAAGCTGAAAGGCAAGCAATGTGTAGCAAACAATTTCACTCTCAGTATGGAGTTCATCTGTGTACATATAAATAATTTAAACAATAAATATATGCAGTGCTATGCATTTACAAAAAAATACAGGTAAACTATTTGCTTTAGTGAAATATATTTTGGGAATGATGTAAGAAATAGGAAGAAAATCAGAATAATATCCGTGTAAAAACGTTCAAACCCCAGTATAGGAGCATTAGAGGCATTGGCACTGTCTTTTTAACCTTCCTGAGTGTGCTGAGCTTACAGAGAATTCTGATTCTGCAGAGGTAAATAACCTTGGTAAGTGGTGCAGGGTGAGCCCCTCTGGTTTTTCATTGGGGCAGGCCCTTTTTTCCTCACTATTATTGTATCTCCACATAAATACAGCAGCATTCCTGAAATGCTGGATGCCACTGCTCTGCTCATCTGCACCGGAGTCCCCCGTGGCATCTTTCCTGGGAGCCTTATCTCCCAAGCCAAGGAGAGAAGCTCAGGCACAATAGCCAGCCTGGCTCTTCTCCCCAGCTCCCTGTGCTCTTCAGAGAGGAGAACTTCAGCCACACGGAGCTTCAAATGCTTGCTTTCAAAGGCATTAGGAAAAGAAACAAATACTGGGCTCTTGCAAAGAAGTTTTCAGCCAGTGCATGTTTATGAAGCTGACTTTACTCTGCCCAGCATCAAGGCAGCTGATTAAACTGTCCCCAGGCAGAAGGACAAAGCTTTCTGCAGCCTGTGCCAGGCAGATAAATAGTTTGGTGGGAGATTTCTATCACCTCCCAGGCTCTGTACTGGAGACTCGTTGAGCCCCTTCCAAGGGGCTGTGTGTGCCCTGCCAAACGCAGCCCTGTGCAGCCTGAGCTGACACAGCAGGGCTGGCTGGAGATGGAAGCAGTGGTGCCACACTGAGCACTTCTCACTGCTCCTCCACCTGCCTGTCCCAGCAAATCCCTGGGCCACGTCACAAGGAGGAGGAGGGACCAAGAGAGCAGCAGACACTGCTGTGTGACCTTCCCTGGGCATCCTCCTCCAACCCTGGGATTCTCTGCTGGTTCAGCAGTGTGTCCTCACAGCTAGATGGTTTTTGGAAGGGACCATGAAAGGCAGAAAGAAGCATTGAATTACACTGTATTAATTAACAACAGGGCTTTGTCACCCAGATCCTCAGCTGTAGCTTCTCTTGAAGCCAACATCTAATGCTATCTGAGGATCTGTTCTTTTATCTTCATGATACATTTCATTTTTTCAATATATCAATCTCTTTCATAAAGGAAAATTTGATTCTTATCGAGCTAGGGAATGAAACTGCTCCTTTTATCCACAGTGGCTGAGGATGAAAATCAATAGCCCCAGCTGCCTTTTGTTTCTTCATCTGCTTACATTTTCTTTTAAACTAGTGATTAGTGACTGTTCAACGCTGGGATTCTGGGAGTGAATCAAACAGTGCTGCTCCTTCTGATCTCTGCTGCTCCTCTGTTCATAAAATTCATCTTGATTTCAGTTCATCTAAGAGAGAGGCCAGGTAATCATTTATATCTTCAGCTTGGTTCACACCACTATTGCACGTATTGGCTCACACCGTTAGTGCTGCACTGCACGTGCAAGAATAAAACAAAGCTTACTGTCATCTCCTTCAAAGGCATGAAGTGAGTGAGGGTTGTGCTGCTCCCCAAACTCCTCTGGAACTGCAGGTTCCTGCCTTTTTCTACCCATATCATCCTGTCTCTGGGAGAGAGAGAGAATCAAATGAATTAAAGTAGTTTTTATTGGACGTTTGGGAGTGATGGGCCTTCGTGGCTCTGCTTGCAGATTTGCATGAGGCTAATAAAGCAAACGAGACAATTGACAGAATCCCCTCTGCAGATGAGATTTCTGTCACTGGTGGCACAACCTTCATGGCCACAGAGCTGCAGTACATTAACTTGCCACTGGAAGTGGTGCTTAACCTCTTTTATGACAGCTTGGGGAGGCTTCATCTTAAACTGCTTTGTACACATCTATATTGTAATGGTCAATAAAAAAAGGGATGATTCCACTTGGAATCGTTTTCCAATCAGAATTAATCTCTGGCTTCTTTTATGTTGTGAAAAGATGCAGCAAACTCCTTTTTGTCTTTTTGTATTCATTAATAATTGATTTTTTAATCAATTGTTAATTGTTGTGACCTGTCCGTTCTCCTTTGATACTGGAGCAGCAGATGATGAGCAGCCCAGGTGAGAAACACAGACCCTGTGCTGGGGAATCTCAGCTACTCCCCATCAGCCATGGCTGGGGTGCTGCAGAGTGCTGACATGGGCAAAAATCCCCTGATTAAAGCCCTGGCCAATTCAGCTTGGCATCTGGGGGTCTATTTAGTTTTCCTCACTCCCAGCAAAGTGGGTTGGAGCTGTGCAGCAAGGAGGAGAAGGCATTAAATAGCACACTGCACAGCTCTGGTGTGGCTTGAGAGGGATCCAGGCAGAGCTCTGCCAGAGTGATTGTGACTGTGGTGCTTTGCCAGAAGCATTTGGAGGGCCTCGGGCTTGGCCAAGGGACTGCAAATCAGTTCAGACCTAAAATCCTGCTAAGTTTTCCCAAACAGAAATGGCAGAGAGAAAAAAAAAAGCAGGAGGAGCAGGGAGGCTGTAATTCCAGTTAACATTCCAGCAGAGGACAAAAGGGAGATGCAGCTGGTTAAATGAACTTTCTCTTTTATTTCCTACAGAAACTTCAGTTGTAATTTTTGTCATATTGAATTTTAAAAATAGGCTCCACTTCACCCTTTAAGTGAACTGGAAGGGAACAAATGACAATGGCATGGTAATTTGGGGGCCAATTTCCCTTAAATACACGTTCTGTTCCACACTGAACCCTTTTGATATTTGGAAGCTTCAGGACTTGGTTCTTTTGAAAGAAGCTGCATAAATTGTGGAATTCTGACAATACCATTTGGCCTGATAGCTGCTGCTGATGGCTCCTTGGAGCATCCCACTGTTCTGGCTGATTGGGAGGTGCAGCCAGGAATGCTGAGATGCCAGGAGGACTGCCACGGGGAGGGTGTTAAGCCCTATTGTCAGGGTCTTTGTAATCTAGCTGTACAATCAGCCTTAGCTGCATCTCCCAGCCTGGAATCACATCCACTCCACTCGTTTTGCATATATTTCAAATCACTTCTTCTTTTTATTCTGCCTCCTTTTCATTGTTTTTTTCTTTGTTATGTTTTGTTGGGGTTTTTTTTCAAGCAGGAGAAAATCTCTCTAAAATCTAATAGTCAAAGTTGGGATGAGGTGTTAGCTTTTCAGGGAAGATGGTTTTTCTCCCAGTGCTGCTGGTTGGACCAAAGGGTGTTTTTAGACTTTTTTTTTTTCCCACAGAAATGTCTTGAGAACACTCAGGAGCTCCTGTGCTGTTTGAGGCCAGTTCTGCCAGACCTTTAAGGACAAGTCAGCTGTGGATATTCCCATGGCATTTCCTAGTACCCAACCTAAACCTTCTTACCCTTCCTCTTCCCTTTTCCCCATTGATTTCTGAAATAATCAAACAAACAAATCAATATTCTTCTACTGTCGCAAAAAATAGCTAATAGAAGGAGTCAAAATCCTGCTTATATGATCAGACTCATAAAATGGCACTTGATAAAGTGTCACAGAAAAGACTGAGCAGAAAGGATTTATGAATTACAGGGGAAAAGAGGTGATAGAAAAACTCAGTGGCACAGGCTGGGGAGATGTGATTTGTCATCCTGACTGACAGCCAAAAAATAGTGCTCCTGACTGTGGGAGTGAGGAGTGATCTCCTCGGAGACTCACTTGGAAGCCGAGTTGTCTGCTGCATGCAGCAGAGGTTATTGATGGGAAGGAGAGGAGGAGCAGCCTTAGAATAGACCCTGGGAATACCCCAAAGGAAGGGAGGAGTCTCCTGAACGATGTCACCGTGTGGGGACAGCCAGGACACCAGGCTCTTGAGGTCAAGTTCATCTTCAGCAGCATCTTCAGGGTTCTTGCACAGCTCCCTGGTGCTAATGACTGCCCTGGAGCTAATGAAGCAGAGGGAAAAATGCCAAAAGACCAGTTGCAAACCTGTTCCAAAGCAGTGGCCACTCCTGAGAGCCAAACCCCACCACAGATTAGAAGACAGCCATAAAATATCTTGTCTGGGAAAAAATAATCACAAATCTGATTTTTTCCTAAAATATTTCTCACTTTCTTAAACTTTTCTTTCTGCAAAATTGTTATTTCATCTTTTGGGGAATCAAGTAGAGAATCACAGAATCATTCGGGCTGGAAAAGCTCCTTGGGATCATCCAGTCCAACCAGAACCTGCTCTACACAGTTCACCCCTAACCCATGGCCCTCAAACCACATCCAAACCACCCTGAAACACCCCCAGGGCTGGGGACTCAACCCCCTTCCTGGGCAGCCTGTGCCAGCCTCTGGCCACAGTTCAGAGTCAGTGTTCAGTACCTGTTCCAGTGCCTGTTCCAGTGGCTCATTCTGCTTTTAAAAGACATTTGCTGGAGAAGTTTTTGCATCTTTTCTTTGCTTGAATAGCTTTGTAGTCACCAACCAAAGGAGAGCACAGCTTGGCTTGTCTGGGCAGTGGGGGGTTTGTTTTGGCTGTGTTGTCACTCACACAGCATTGGCTGGCTGGTGATCTCCACCTAACCTCCTGTATATTGCATTTCTCTTATTCCTTAGTTTCATAACTTATCTACTTCATCTGAGACAAAAACTTCATTCTTCTGGATCCTTCTCTAGAGAAATTTCCTGTTGTGCACGAGGAAGGTTTCCATTCTTGCTAACTCCCAGCTTCATGTTCCCAGGTCTGGCTGCAGCTGCTGGGCAGTCTCCATTCCAACTGGAAGAGGTTCTGGGTTGTCTCTGAGTTAGCACTGGAAGGCTCCAGTGGAGTTGTGCCAGATTTCAGCAGCTGAAAATCTGCTTCAGCATTTCCATTTCAGTTTTCCAGGGAGCTTGTCCAGCCTTGCATGGCAGATGCAAGTGGTTTAGATGCTTTGTCTACGTTGTATTTACTTTTTTCCCCCCCTTTTTTGGCTGTGTTTTTCCTTCTCCTTGCCACTTTCCACCTTCCCCATGTCTATCTGCTGCTGTGGAGAAAGGGAATTTCACAGCTTCATGGAAAGAAAACACAGTTTTACATTTGAAAATATAGATACTGATAGTATGAATTGTTATTATTATTAATAATAATAATAATTTCATCTGTAAGAAAAGCCCAGTTTGCAGCTCCTTTGAGCTAGACCAAGAAAGAACCATCTACCAAATCTCTGGCTCCCGGGGGCATTAACCTGCTGTGGGTGGTGGGAGAGCCACACCAAGGGTTTTAAATATCAAACCTGAATATTTCCTCAAGTGTTTGCTCCAATCCAACCAGAATTGCCAAGCTGAAAAGAGGAATTAAATCATGTCCAATGGCCTGTGTCATGCAGCAGCTCAGACAACAGTTCTAGTAGCCCATTTTGCCTGTAAATTTCTTATTAATATCACCATCAGCATTAATCCAGCTACACAATGTGCTTGCCAAATATATATATATATATATCTATTTTTAATCTTTTACAGATGATGAGCAGAGACAAATATATTTGTCAGTGAGATCCAGCCCAGTTTGGAGCTCCCTAATGCCATAAATAGTCCACTGTCCTCAGCACCCTGAGTGCCTTCTGCAGGATGTGTCCTGTTCAGGTGATATCTGTGATTCTGTGACTGTGGGCATCTCACTGCATGAGCATGCAGATTTCCACATCATTTGCACCTAAATGGTTGACTGAGAATAAGAAAGGAATCAGAGTTAGCAGCAAATGTCTAGATCCTCCTGGCAAGCATGTGCACAGAAGTGAGTTTGCACTGTGTTGATCATTTTCAGAGAAACAAATCTGCATGAAAAATACCAAAGCACGTATTTTTCATCCTCAAAAATGCCCAGTTTCAGCCTAAATAAGCCAATGTCAAAAGGGTAGCCTGAATTTATTCATTTTGGTCACTTGACTCCTGCCACTCCTCACTACTGGTCTGGGGAACCTCCAGTGCTTGTCATTTCCCACAGCACTTGAAAAGGCAGGATGGAAAATCCATGCAGCTCAGGATTTGGAGCATCCTGTGCTCGTGTGGAGCAAAATTCCTGCTGTTTATTTTGGGAGGGGATGGCAATGGGCTGAAGTTGCCCCAGGGGAGGTGTAGGTTGGGTACCAGGAACAATTTCTTTCCTGAGAGAGTGGTGAGGGCTTGGCACAGGCTCCCTGGGGAGGGGTGGAATCCCCATCCCTGGAGGGGTTCAAAACCATCCTTGGGTTAGTGCTCCTGAGAATGTTTAGTGGATGGTTGGACTTTTAGCCCTTGGAGGTGATTTCCAAGCTCAGTGCCTAGCTCCTCTCCCCTGCATCCAGCTGGGGTGCCAACTGCCCCAGTGTCCACACCAGCTCCTCCCAGCAGGCTGGGAACTCTGCTCTTGGCTTTCTCAAGCTGCCAACACTTCTCCTCACCTTCTCTGGGCAAGCAGAAAAATCTTGTTTCCAGCTCCTGGTGTTGGGCAGGGGTGTGGGATGGATTTTTTGGCCTCCACAGACGTTGTTTCTGATGAGGCCACTGTTGGGAGGTGTATTTACTGGATGGCCATTTTCTGCCTGTTCCTGAGAATCATTTAAAGCAGTTAGCTCATGGCAATAGTTGTTTTTCTCCAGGCTTTTCTCTGATGAGGACAGTGTAAGGTTTCCTTTCCTTCCAGCATTCCCTCTAGGTCCACAGGACACAAGAAGGCCCATGCTCGAGGTTAGATTCTTTCTGTAGTGAAACATTTCTTTCTGCAGGGGATGAGTCAAAGAGGGCAGAAGGTGATGACACGACAGCTTTTTGTACAGACATTCCAGTTGTGGGGCAGCCTGAGGCTGTTTCAGCTCCTTTCTCAGGGAAGAGGAGCCTTCTCCCTGCCAGGAATGCAGACTGCAGGCAGATGCACTCTGAGACCTGACAAAAAGGCAGGAGAACCTGCCCAGGGAACAGTGATACTATGGAATTAATCTGATGCCAGTGCTTTATTAACAAAGGCAGAGTGATTGGAACTGCCAGAGTCAGGGAGCTGTTGCTTTAGGGTGAAAATCATCTGGTTTTAAGGGTTTTTTTCCCCTTTTTGGAGTCCAGTTATCCCCTGACTGCTGCAGATTTAGTTGTCCAGTCATCGTGATTCCACTGCCTGCTGCCCATTTCAGGCTTGGGAGGGCAGAGCACTGCAAATTGCTGCTCCATACTCAGTGTTGAGCCTCACCAGGGTTGGTTTGGATAGCTGGAAATCTGAATACACCTGTTTTCAGCTCTGCTTTGAAGTAAGTCACTCCAGGCTGGGGAGCAGTGGCTGGGAAGTGCCTGGTGGAAAAGGAGTTGGGGGTGCTGGTGGGCACCAGGCTGGACATGAACCAGGGTGTGCCCAGGGGGACAAGCAGGACAAGAGCATCCTGGGCTAGATCAGGGGTGCTGGGGCCAGCAGGAGCAAGGAGGGGATGGTGCCTGTGCACTGGGCACTGGGGAGGCTGCACCCTGAGAGCTGGGACCAGTTTGGACACCACAGCACAAGGACGTGGAGGGTCCAGAGAAGGGACACGGAGCTGGTGAGGGGTCTGTTGGGGGGAGGCTGGGGAACTGGGGGTGTTTAGTCTGGAGCAGAGGAGTCTCCTGGTCCTCTAGAGGCTGCTGGGGACTAAATAATTTCTGTATGGTTTCCATTCTGGATCCAGGCTCTCCACTCTCTCAAATGATTTTGTTTCTGTAATTTCTTTTAAATTCTTCACTGACGAGGAAACTTTCAATATTCAGCCTTCACAAAACTTTCCCCTCATGTTGGAACTTAAATGACCCTCCTGAAAAGCACAGAGAGATCAGCTGGGAGACACTGAGACCCAGAGCAAAACTGCTCCCAGAGTCAGGATTTTTGTCCCCTTGTGCTCTCCAGCTCCTGATTCTGTTGGTTAGACTAAATGCAAAGCCCAAAGTCCTCTTTAAATTATATTCTTTGATTTCTTTCTTTTCTCTCCTCTATCTCTCTTCTCCTCCCACCTCCCTTTTATTTCTCTCTTTCTCTTTTATCCTATATTTCAGTTCAGGGATTATCCAACTTTCATTTTTACCTTTCAGCATCTTTAGAAACTTCTCTTCTTGTTAGTAAGCAAAGTGCTCAGAAATCACAAAGGGTTCCCTCACTCAACTCTGCATCTTCTTTATTCCCTTTGAAATCAGTTCCTTAATTCTTTTCTGCTGTAGGCAAGTGCTTTATTGCTGCCATAATTCTTTCCATGAGAACAGATCAGCAGTTTCCTCTCCAGGGAAAGATCTGGGACAGTGAGGGGTGAAAGATGCTCTTCTTTCCCAAGCTGTCACTGTGGTGACTTTCTTTCTGGTGAGCCCCACAGCACGGGGGTTGAGCTGGGGGATGGAGGAGAAGCTGTTTGCTTGGAGAAGCTGTTCATGCTTCACTTTAAAACAAGCTAAAAATGCAGGATCAAACAGGATAAAAATTCCCATTGGATTGAATCTCAGTCACCACAACCCCAGGCAGCTCCAGGCTGGGGGAGGAGAGGCTGCAAAGTGCCTGGACCTGGGGGTGCTGGTGGGCACCAGGCTGGGCATGAGCCAGGGTGTGCCCAGGGGGACGAGGAGGCCAAGGGCATCCTGGCCTGGATCAGGGATGCTCTCAGGGATGCTGGGGCCAGCAGGACATGGGCAGAGATGGGTTTTTGTTATTATTGACTTTTTTTTTTTTTATGACTGACTTTTTTATGATTCCTGTTATTATTTATTTAATTAATATCTATATAGGGGAATGTTTAAATTTCCCTTTGGTTTCTCTTTGACTCAGGATCAATATTTCAGCTGCATTCATATCTGATATATGGCATGTGGCTGGCAGAGAGTGTAAGAAGCAATATATTCTGTTCCTCTAAAGAAGAATGGGAATCTGATCTGGAGATTACCAGGGAAGGGCTCAGGGAGGATTTATTTCTAGCCCCCGAAGAAGCTGTTGGTATATAATTTGTTGTGTGGGATTTATTCCCTTCCCTGGAGGTTTCCCTCAGTGGGCATGGACATTCCTGTGGTGTAGCCAAGGTGGGAGATGGGGATGGGTTTTCTTGGTGATGTGGCACTGAGGTGCCCCCTTAGTTTTTGGGGCATTTTCACTCCTGGCATCCCGTGTCTCCATCAGCATTCCAGAGTGAGGTCAATGTGCTGTTTTCCTGTGCTTTGATGGCAAAAGACTGGGCAGGAGGGAAAAAATTGCCACTGGAAGAGCAGCCAGAGCCTGGCACAGGTTTCCCAGGGAGGGGGTTGAGTCCCTGGGGGTGTTTCAGGGTGGTTTGGATGTGGTTTGAGGGACATGCAGAGAGCCAGCACAGAATCCCAGCTGACAGAAAGCCCTGGAATGCCACTTCCTAGGATTCTGTCTAGAAGGGTACTCATAGTGCTCAAAAGCATCAGGGCAAAAGGAAAAGCTGCTGAATTTTTCCACCCAAAAAAAAAATATATTTTTCTCACTGTAATTGATATGGCAACTGTTAATAAAATAAAGCTATTCATCCCTGTCATGATAGCCCAGATGAAATGGCCCTAAAATCACTGAAACAGCATTTCTGTGATTAGGTTGATGGGTATTTACAGTCCTTAATGAAACATTATGGAGTCATCTGTGCAAAGCGTGAGCATATTGTGTACTGGGATTGTCACCCAGCCAAGTGCAATGATGCTGGGTACAGATAGCATCTCAGCAGCCTGCCATGCTGGCCAACGAGAACCAAACCAGCCACAAAAACCAAGAAAACTCATCATTTATCATTCCTGTCATGAGCTTTTTATCATCTACAGAGTATTTCTACAGCAGATTTAATAGCAGCTCTGCAGAATTTGGTTGTTATTAGTTTCATGGACAAGAAAATAAACCCCCCTTCATCTGTTTTACACCAACACAACACTCCAGTGCCTCTTTCCTCAGCACTGACTGGCATTCTACTGCCCTGGACTAAAAGCTTTTCCTGAAAGCTTTTCATGTATTACAGCTATAAACATTAGTATAAAAATATTAATAAACTAATATTATAAATATAAACAATTATATTATTAATATATTATAAAATCATTGAGGTTGGAAAGGGCAGTTTAGATCATTGAGTCTTTTGGACAGTTGAGGAGCTGCCCATCTGAGCAAAGACAGTCTAGGTTATGAAGCAGAGATGTGGAGGAGACTGAAGGTTGGGTGAGTGGGAGGAGGAAATCCAAGTAGCAGGGAAGAACCAGAGATGAAACTGCTAAGGTCTTGACAGCCCCAAAACCAAACCAAACCAGTCAGGAATATGACTCTAAAATGGAAAAGGACCAATATCTAGTAGTGTTCCTGAAGAAATGGGAGAAAAACTCTATATTTTCCTTATTTAGTTTCTGTTCTTCTTCCCTTTTCCCCTGAAAGGAAAAAGAAGTTGATTTTATCCATGATAATGTGCACAGAAGCATCAGCACTGGAGTGATCAGCAGTTTCAGAAGTTAAAAGTAATTTTTCTGTAGCAGCAAAAGAATTAGATTTAATTTGTATCCCATCCCCATTGTCTTCATTTCACCCCTTAAGTATTTACAGTTCCTCTGTAATTATTTGCCTCCAATGAACTATTTTATAGACTAGAAACATCGAATAATTTAAGGTGGAATAGACCCTAAAGATCACCAAGTCCAATTGTAAACTGTAAATTTCAGTGTTTGTCCAGAGTTCCTTTCCAGCACCAAAGTAATGCTGATTTGTGCTAGAAGGGGGAAGTTTGGCAAAAGGTGGAGGTCAAAATCAAAACATTTTCATTAACAACTGAGGCATCATTAGTTTTTCAATTAATGGATCTTTTTGTAATAGATTTTAACATTAACACTTTGTTCTGTCCAGAACCTTATTCAGAGTCTGAAAATCTCCATGAAATCTCCATTATTTTCTACAGAGTTCCCCTTTTTTGTTCCAAATTACAACTGTTAGCTTTTAATACTTTGTGACTTTCACTGAAATTCTTTTCCCTCTTTGCCTGCAGCTTGTTTTCCAGGTCCATTAAATCTGACAGGGACAACCAGCCTTAGTCCTACAGGGGGGAATTTTGCAAGTGTCTGCTGGGGGCTGAATTATTTAAAGAAATGTAAACTGGGTTAAAAAGTTAAAAATACTTTTGTATGCAGCTCACTTCCTAAAATTTTATTTTAATAGTTTGCTCTCCCTTCTGTGCCCATTCATCAGATTGATTTACCCTGTTATTTTGAATATATTACAGGGTGATTTTTAGATTTTCTCAGAAAAAAAACCCCAAAATAATGTAGTGGGTCAAGCCTTTTAGGCATCCCAGGGGGGTGAGGGAAGGAATCAGAAGAAATCTCATGAGTTGAGATAGAGTTTATTTCTGAGTCTTATTTATGGTCAGAGGGGTGTGTGTCCATCCAAGATCACCATCAAAAAAAACTGAATATATATCATTAAGCTAAATATCCCTCTCTGTGTTTTAACTGTAGGGCCTGAGCTGCTAGAAACATTCAGAGCACATGGCACAGATGAGATACCTGGAAAACACAAAGTGAAATTGTGGCTATTTCTAGGCTCCACTGGGCTTGGCTGGGACTTGAAATTCCAGGACTTCATTTCTTTCAAACTGTTGGGGAAAAAAAAGGAGTTAAAACCCTAGTTTGGACACACTTCCAGAGTGGTGTTTCCATGGCAGGATGCTGGAAGAAGCTGTGGATAGACAGGGCAGGAGGATGCTGGAGGGGTTGGAGGGTGTCACAAGGGTGTGACAGCACTGAAATGTGTGTGTAATACATTGAAATGTGTGTGTAACACAGAAACCCAACCTGGTAATGTCATTTACACTGACTTGAACCTGGAGACACAGACTGGGCAGGGGTGAAGGTGTGTGTTTCAGCTCTGGGAGTTCTAACGTGGCTGCATGATTGTTTAGGAGGCAATCCCCTGTACAGGAACTACTGCAGGAATCCTCAGAGGGGAATTTTCTATCTGCTTTCTCCTTTGTCCTTGGTTGTTCCCTTCAAAAATTACAGCCTCTGTCCAGACACTAATAAGGAAGCAAACTGCTTAAGTTCAAGGGAATGATGGTGAATAACAAAGCAGCAGATTGAATTTCCCACAGGAAAGGGGAATAAAAGGAACTGAAGATCTTTTCTAATATATTTTTTAATTATTATTTTGAAAGTTCTTAATTTTTAAAAAAGGATTTTAGGAAACATCTTCAGTTAGTCAATGCCTTTGTGCGTCCAGGGTTTTTGGTCAGCTCTGTCAGGTAGGTAGGGTGGAAGTGCTCAGGCTCTGTGGGAAAGAGCTTAGGATGGAAAGAGCTCAGGATGGGAAGAGCTCAGGATGGAAAGAGCTCAGGATGGAAAGAACTGAGGATCTGAGTCCCCAGCCACCTTGGGTTCCCTGAGTGCTGACGACAGAGAACCACAGAAATTCTGCACTCCACTTCTTGCCAGGCCTCTCAGCTGTTGAACAAGGCTGAACACTTAAATAAAAACACAGGCCCTGGCCAAACTCCCCGTTTAATCCCTTTCCTTTCAACAAAATAGAAAAAGATCACTAATGAGGTGCCAAATTAAGGCAGCCAGTGCTCATATACATTCCAGGCAGCTGATTATCTCTCATCAAGGTGGCTAAGTAATACAGTCCTCATAATGAACTAATGGATTTGCAGGTCCAGTTAACACAAAAGTTCAACCTCATACAAGTTAAAGTTAATCAAGTACAAAAAGGATTAAATTAGTACATTTAAATTCAACTGACAGAGGCATTGGAGCTGTGCCCTGTCCCCTCTCTTTCTGCTTTGGGAAGAAGTGGCAGTCGAAGTCGCCCACTCTTGGGGGACTTCATGCTTCAGCTCCTTGCCACCCATGCATAGGGAGTCACTAATGCCAGAGCAGCTACCCATCAGGGAATGCAATTCCACACAGACATTCTCCCCAAAATGGATTATTTCAGCCTCGTTGCTCACAGATTCTGTAGTTTTCCAGCGATTCATCTTACTATTAATAATGTCAGAGAATTTTAGGCCCTTGAATTAAATAATGATAAATAGGAGGCGCGGAGCGAGCTCGGCAGAGGCAGTGCTGTTTATTTCAGTGTGAAGCTCTGTCAGGCCTGATAAATCGGATCCCTGAAATAGTTTATAAAGTCCTGAATTGATGTGGCGGGCGGCGAGGGAGAGAATTAACGGCACCAAATAGGCCTTGCAAGCTGGGGGCCGAGGGGAGCCTTCCCACAGCTCGCTGGCTGCCTAGCAAGGGGCTGCAGGGGGAAAGGAGGGGATCCCCTGGTCTCTGGGGATCAGGGGATGGGCAGCCCCAGGAGGCCAGTGGGGACCCAGCACCCAGGACATGCAACAGAAACCTGCCCAAAGGTGTAAAAGAGGCTTCTAGTCCCACAAGGGTGCCCGGGAGTGGATGGCAGAGGAACAGAAACCTGCCCAGAGGTGTAAAAGAGGCTCTGAGTCCCACACGAGTGTCCTGGACATGGATGACAGAGAAAAGAAACCTGCCCAGAGGTGTAAAAGAGGCTCTGAGTCCCACACAGCTGCCTGGGACGTGGATGACAGAGAAAAGAAAACTGCCCAGAGGTGTAAAAGAGGCTTCTAGTCCTATGTGGGTGCCCAGGACATGGATGACAGAGAAAAGAAACCTGCCCAGAGGTGTGAAAAAGGCTCTGAGTCCCACACAGCTGCCTGGGACATGGATGACAAAGAAACCTGCCCAGAGGTGTGAAAAAGGCTCTGAGTCCCACACAGGCCACTGCCCAGCAAGTAGCACAGTCACTGCTGCTGATCTCGTTGTTGAATTCATCATTTCCTCCAGATCCCTTCACACAGATCCCCTGGAAAAGGCAGGCTGCAGTGCCCTGCCATGCAGTCCATCACTCTGGGCAGGTTTTTGGGGTAGCAGCACTGCTGCCAGGGTGGGCAGTGAGACCAGGCTGTGAGGAATGCTGGTGCTGGCTGTGCTCAGCCTGCAGGGAGATGGGAATTGCTCAAAGGGCCTTTCTGGTGGCATCAGACACATCACTGCTGCTAAGGGCTGTGAGGAGAAAGGGTTTTTTTGCTTCACTCCACCACAGGAGCCTTTTCTGATGCTCTACCACATTACCCAAGGCCAAAGCTATTGCTGCGTGTGTGGCTTCCCAGCCCCACCTGGATCTGTCCCCGTGTGGGCTGCCCTGGGTGATGATGCTCTGCCAGGGGGTTGGACTCCATGGTCTCCAGAGCTCCCTCCCACCCCCACCGTTCCGATCCTATGTTTTACTTTTAAATCAGTGTCCTAATTCAGTCTATTATCATGGAAACCCAGGAAATACAAATAAATTTGTGGGGTTCCACACTTGTCACTTCTATAGAACAGCAGTAACAGAACAGGCATGAAGAAAACTCAGCAATATTTTCTGTAACTGCTTTTTAGCCAATTTTATGGAGAGAACAGTTAAAAAAATCCCAATAAACTCTGCAATTTAATAATAGCAATAATCAAGTTACCTGGGGGAATAAATTGAAATGAGAACGTACAGCTTGCTATCAATATCCACAGCAGTAAATGTTACCATATTAACCTTTTCAATTTAGCACTGGCATCATCAATTGAATTAAGAGGTTTTTAAAAAACAAATAGTTCTCTTCGAAAGCACATTTTTAAACTGGGAAATTCCTTCTTAGCTGCCCATAGTCTGTTCTCAGGATCTTCAAAACTTCGCCCTTTTCCTTCCACCAACAGCTAAAGTCAGTGCAGATCATTCCCAAGTTATCCAAACACCTTAACTAGAGAGCAAAACAATTCCAATTTGCTGCCTGCTTTCCTACAGTGGATGGAATTCAGATCAATTCTCATCCTTCCTTCTTCCCCAGTTGGCTTGCTGGAGAACTGAGCTGCTCCTGCATGTCATGGGGTAAGACAATTTAATATCTTGATTTCTGATATCAGGATATCTTCTAATATCCTGATATCCCGAGACATGTTAATATCCTGATCTTCATGACTAGAGACTTGGAGATAAACTTGGCTCATTGGAGACACACTTCTCTCCTGTGGAATCCTCTGTGCCATAGCTTCACTCCAGATGTGAGCTGCAGATGGCCCTGGGGTGCCAGGGGCAGGTTGGGGTAGTCAGAAGAGAGCTAGAAAATGTGGCTGCTTATACTTGTCCTTCCCAGGAGGAATGGTCCCCAGGAGTTTTCCCAGTATCTAATGCTGTGGCCTCAACACACTGAACATCTTCACCTGGCTGGCATGTGGGAGCCTTGCTGGTGCATCAGAGAGATTAAAATATTTACATCCTATAGCTTTTCTATTGAAAGAAATTGGAATTATTTTGCCTACTCATGAAGACACTTGGATGACTTGTTATTGAGCTGCACTGGACTTGGGCTTTTAAGCAACCTTTTTATTTTCCCTAGAAAAAAACTCCAGAAAAATGTTGTTCTCTTGGGTTTTACACAAACTTTTTTTTTTTTTTTTTTCCCCAGAGAAAAAAGCTCTGGCAAAATGTTATTGAGTTGACTTCTATGGATGTCATAGTAATTATCAATAAATCATACATTTGTCTGGTTTTTTTTTTTTCTGTAAATCCTGACCTTGAGAGCTGACATTTTTTGCAGAATTTCTGTTGGGTTTGTTGTTTTTTTTTTCAGATAGCTCATGAATTGTTTCTACAAATATTTCTGATTAAAGAGGTTATTGACATACCTGGCATTCAAAATTAACAACATTTAAATGGCAACAGACATCACACGGGAGGTTTTTGTTCCCTGGTTACGTGAGATGTATAATTTAAGGCTCTAACTGTGTTGCTAAGTAGTTCTACATCCCAAATACGCTTAAAAAATGCTCCTTACTATCACATAATTTTTCCCCTTCAATATTCTTGTCAACAGATTTGCCAGACGGAATATTTAAAGGAAGCAAAACAAAAGGGATCCCAAACTGGAGGAGTGTAACCTCAGCCATCTGCAAACACAGGGCTGCACAGCCTGAGGCATGGATTGCTCTCCTGCGTGGGTGAAGCACAATATTCCATAGAAATGGTAAGCTACAATCTTGGCTAAGATCCTTCATCTTAAAAATGATCATAGAATTAGAGTGGTGGGGCTTGGAGGGAGCTCTGGAGATCAGAGTCCAACCCCCTGCCAGAGCATCATCACCCAGGGCACCCCCACAGGGACAGATGCAGGTGGGGCTGGAAAGTCTCCAGAGCAGGAGACTCCACAGCCTCTCTGGGGAGTCTGCTGCCAAAATCATGCTTTGTTTCCAGCATTTGGCTATCCTATGAACTCCAAGACCTTTCCTTTCAGTTTCTGTAGCCCCCAGCCCAGCCCTTGCCTGCCTTCTGCTCTGGTCCTCATTAGATGGCTCCATGGAAGTTGGTTCCTTGAGCACTTGAAGGAAGCCAGAGGAGTTGTGGAAGATACACCCTTTGAGCAAACATTTCTGTCTGCCAAATCCATTGTTCAGGGCAAATATGGACAATTTCCAGAAGGAAGAAAATGTCTGAGCAAATGAATAAAGTCTGGTAGCATTCTCCAGACAACTCAGATGCTTTGTCTCCACAGGGTGAAGTGAATCCTATGTGTTGTTCCCTGAACACTTGGTCACTGGACTGGGCCATGTGAGACAGTAAGAGGTGGTACCAATCCCACCTCTCATTAACAGAACTAAAGGGCATTATTGCAGTGCTTAATGGGAAATGATTGTGATTCCTCAAAGTGGAATTGAAGCAAATCAGTCGGAGCCCATTGGACCCAATCCAATTAAAAAGCAGCTAATCTGTTTTGGGAGAAGGCAGCACAGCCTGCGAGGGAGACACAGTGATAACTAACAGAAAGGGAAGAATTAGGATCACTTCTCTTTCAGTTTTGCACCAGTGCTTTGATTTGTGGTTTGTTTTGTTTGGTTTTTTTTGGTGTGTGCATTTAATAGTTTATTTTTACATACGATCAAAATAGGTGAAGGTTGTTTATCAGTAGCACCACTTGTATTTACCATGTCAGTCCAAAGCAAAGCCCCTGAGAATAAACACTTTTCACCTCATGGTCTTGTAATTCCAACTGCCTTTCACATTCCAGCTGTTCATTAGCTATTCTAGATGCTGCCCTAAATAGTTCTAATTGGAATATATAAATTATTTAATTCAGGAGAAGGAAGAAAAAAATTATGTTTATCACTTGATGTTTATCACTTGACTTCATATCATTTGATGTCATGTTGTTTAAAACCAACTTTGTTTTGAGAGCTGAACACTGTGGTGATTCAGAGGGAAGTACACAGATAGCTGCAAAGTGACTGTGACTTACTACCAGCCCTAACTAGGAACATATCCCATTATTGGGAAATCTATTCTGTGCTCTCATGCAAAAAAAAAAAAGAGATTATAAGCAATGCTGTGGCTATGAGCCCAGAGTACCTGCAGCAGCAGAGGATCAGTAAATCTTCTGTCACCAAATCCTCCAGTTCAGATCTGTCACGGGAGGCTTTTAATAGTTCTGCTGTAGAGTTTTGGATTCCAGAAATGTCAAAAAGATTATTCAAAGTAAAACACCAAGTGCCTGAGTATGCAGATTTCCAGAGAGCAGACTTTTTGCTCTCGGCACTGACAGTTCTGCTGCAAACTGGGGAGTAAAAGCCTGTTTCTCAGCAGAAAGCTGGGCAGTGGACCAGGATTCCCTCTGTGTGGAGCCTGTTACCCAGCAGTAGGGTCCACCCTGCACCCCCACTTGGCTGGGGGCCCATTTCAGAGAGAAATCCACCCCACCAAAGCAACAGATGAAAGGGTGGGTGCCTCTTTCTCAAGGCAGAAGAGTCCCCCATCATCATTATCACCATTCTCCCTGTGAACTCATCCCCAGTGCATCTGCTGACCCCTCCTAGCAGTTCTCTGCCTCTCTTGCCTTATCTAGAGGGTGGAGGGCAGTGGTTTTTCATCTCGAGAGTGAACAGGCTTGATTGGGTGCTGAGCAAAGAGCACTGGACACATCCTGGATGGATGGGTGGGGAGAGAGAGGCAGATGCAGAGATGAGATGAGTTTTTGTTAAGTGCTTTGAGCTCATTTGATGTGGTTACAGATCTTCAGTGTCTAACTGGTTTAGTATTGAGCTTGAACTGGACTATTCATCCATAGTTTAGAGGGTTTTAAGGGTGGCCCAGGTTCCTGTCAGATCAATCTTCTCCCTTTTGCAGCTAAAAAAGGAGCTGAACTAGATTTATGACTGTTAATGCCTTTTTTCTTTTAAGGGGAAAATTGATAGACACCTTCCCAGGAGACTTCCCATAGATGTGGTTACTGCCCTAATGATTATTCCATATCAAGCCCACTCTGCTAAAGAGGTACTAAATTAAAAGGCTGCTGTTTGAAGCCAAAGCCACAAACTGAATTTCAAACACCTAATAAGATACTGAAAATTACCTCAGGCTTTCAAATGTCACATACTGTAAAAATACAAATTAGACTGTAAAATTCAGCCCGGCCGTAATTAACACTATGATGTGTTCAAATAATCAAACATTATCCTCTGAGGAGTCTATTGAAGGAGATTATTAGGAGCAGTAGTTCACTAATCATTATATGACAACTATTTTTATGTCACTGATCTACTCTGCCTTGTCTATTTTGTCAGTGTCACTCGGCAGCTTGAAAAAAAAAAAAAGGAATATTTTCCCCCCACATGGAGACAGCTCGTCCTACAGCTCCAATTGATGTCAACCTTTGCTCACAGTTATCATCTGCACACAGCCAGGCTTCATTTTAAATCAGAGAAGCAGGGATAAATAAAACTGGATAGCTTTCAGTTCCAATCATATCCTGCTTTACCGTGCATCAGCCCAACAGTTATCAGGAAATGATGGATTTTTATCTGTGAAAAAAGCCAGTTGGGAGATTTACAGATTTCTAGTAAAAAAAAATAAATATTCTCTTAGATCTCTTTGAAGAAAGGTTTCTTGGCTTAGAGGGTGAGAAAGTCTGAAGGTTTTCATTATTTTTTATAATAGGAAGGAATTATTTCAGGAAAAGAAAAAAAAAATGGTGTGTTTTGCAGAAGGGAAAAGGAGGCATTTGGTGCATTTGGAGTTATTAGAGAGTCAGCACTGACTCCCAAATTTTGCAAAGCATAGCAATCGAATTTCACAGCTCCATTCCTCATCTTCACCCTTGCAGAATGTTCTCCAGTCCACAAAGCATGGAACAGATGGAAACTCAAAGGAGCTCCAAGTAAATTCCCTTTGAGCATCCAGTGTCTACGTCAAAATGTGAAGCTTCTACAATTGGTTTGGGTTTTTTTCCCTCTCTTTAATTTGTTTCTCTGCTGCATCTCACACAGTATGAAGGAGAGTGAACTTTCTGACCTGATCCTGAGGAAGAAAGAAGCCATGGAGAAGAACTGGGGCTAGCCAACTCTAATTCAGCTCTAACTGGATGAATCTCAAGATCTGCTCCTCTTTTGCTGGAGAAAATCCCTCACCCCATTCCCCCTGCACTGGGAAAAATGGTGAAGGGTGGATTATAAGAAAAGCTGAAGTCATTGTTATTTTGTTCAAAACATTCAGTGGATCATCAAAGAGTTTCCAGATATATTTTTATGAACCACATCTTAAGCCAAAACTGATGGTCTGGAAGAAAAGTAAAAATAAAATAACCCTGAGGAGCAGCAAACTTGCTTCAAGTTGTTAATGTACTTGCAAAGTAAAACCTGGGCTCTTTTGGCTGCTTCCAATGCTTCATAAAATCCTCATCTTGTATTGTCTGCTGGAATTTTGATTGCATGGCTGCAGCTTACTCCAGTTCCAATATGCACTCTGCTAAACCTCCTCATCAAGTCTCTCCCAGTCCAGGTTCCAAAGCAATATAGGCAGGTCTGAGAGCTCTAAGCTCCTCATATAACCCTTAAATCTGCAATATCCAACAGCTACTGATTTTCCTTGCTGCACATCCACTGAGAATCTTGCTCTTCTTGGTGTTCAAACACACGTCCTGTGCTGCTCCTGTCAAATGAGGGAGAAAATTGGAGAGGTTTTCTCCCAGTTGAAGCCCCATGCAGCTCATTTGCATTGATGGGGTGGTGCTGATTGATCCTGGCTGAGGATGGACAAGAGGACACTGTGCTCTGGAAGATGCTGCTGAGCAAAGTCATGCTGAAGGAGATAGCAGGGGATGTTGATTGCAAAGCTCAGTTCAATGTAGGCATCAATATAGAATGACAGGTGTAGGATTCTATTAGATGTACTGGCGTTGTAGATGCTTTCACAATCCACATTCCCTAGCCACTGCAAACTGGAGATAATCAGACTTTTTAAACCATTTTTGAGAGCCTTGTGTCACTGGAGTGGCAGAAGTACAGCTCATTGGTTTATTTCTTTATTGTCTTTGGTCATCTAGGGATCTTATTGATTAAGTTTACAAATCTCTGCAGGGTAGATGTGCAGCAGAAGGGGCCAGGCTCTGGGACAGGACAAGAGGTGATGGTCAGAAGGTGAAACATGGGAAGTTCCAGCTCACGATGAGGAGAAACTTGTTCCTGTGAGGGTGGCAGAGCCTGGCCCAGGCTGCCCAGAGAGGCTGTGGAGTCTCCTGCTCTGGAGACTTTCCAGCCCCACCTGGATCTGTCCCTGTGGGGGTGCCCTGGGTGATGATGCTCTGGCAGGGGATTGGACTCTGATCTCCAGAGCTCCCTTCCAACCCCCACCACTCTAATTCTATGGTCATTTTTAGGATGAAGGATCTTAGCCAAGATGACTCTTCTGAATGTGATTTTGAGGAAGAGTGACTCCTAAGCACAGCCACATCTTCATGGCTTTGTGCTTCTGTTGTTTTGTTGTAGAACTTGAAACTGAGACTCTACATTGGCACCTGAGCAGTGAGTGACACCATTTGGAAAGGTAGCTCTGCTTTGCCTTCTCAACTCCACACCTTCCTCCAGAGTACCTCAATCATACTGAAGAAACCTGCACATTTTCCAAGAAAGGTAAAGTTTCTATTTTCACATTCCCACTTTCCTTGCTCACATCACACTTCTCTTGCTGAGTTGTACTCAGGGATGAGGTTTGTGAGGTAAGGTGCCTGTAGACAAAGGGTTGATCTAGAGCCATTTTTCAGAGGGCCAGCAAGTTAGACTGCAATGAAACCCAAGTGGAGTCTAGAAAAGATGTGTAACCTGTGATTATTTTAACTACATCACAGGCTTTCTGTGAAAAGGATTTTTCAGTGAGCTTGTAGACATTGAGAGTGTGAATGGAAACTCAGTATGCAAAGGAATTCAGCCTGGTTTAGTGAGTGTATACATAAATATTTATATATATTTTAAATATTATTAATATGGAGATTTAATCTTTGAATTAAGAGACTTTACAGACAAATGTCTGTAAAGAAAAGCTCAGGGGATGCTGATCCAGGGTTGGACATGGGTATGGATTAGCCTGCCTCTTGACACCCTTTCCAGTCATGTTTTCTGCTGCTGAACTTCTTGGAATGATACAGACTGGGGCCAAAAAAATCCAATTTCTGTCCTGAGTGAAGCAGTGGCAGGACTGGGAGTGAACAATCACCTCAGGTTCTGGATTTCTAGTGCCACGGTCTTGGGATTTAAAGACAACTTGCAGGTAACCAATAATAAATCATAAAAATTAAATTAGTGCTTCTCAAACATGATCAATACAGAAGCAACATGCAATAGACAGCTAAATCCACCACAAAAAGGGGTCTCTCCTGTGAGCCCCGTGCTGCCACTGCTTCATTTCTGCACTGGGCTGCAAGGGCTAATTACAGCTGAAATTCAACTTAGAGACTGTGTCCTGCTGCCTTTTAGCTGCCAGACACAGAGAGGAGGCTGATTCCCCTGCATCACCTCTTGTTGAGAAGATTCATGTTTATCCAATGTGAAGTCAATATGATTGTCCTGAAAAGAGGGAGAGTGTTGCTAACAATCCATCAGGGAGTGCTGCTGTACAGCACCAACGTGCTGCTCTACTGGCTCAGAAACCAGTTAACTCTGCTAAGATTCTCTGCATTCTCACCATCATTTATCTCTGCTTAAATGCCTAACAATAAAGCAGTTCATCCTCTTTAGCACTCAGATCTCTTCTAAGTGGAGGGAAGGGGAAAAAAAAATGAAGCACCAATGGAAGGAAGGATACAGAGGGATGTTAACCCAGCTCCCTAGCTCTCCCTCTGGGCAGCACAGATACAGGCTACTTGGATTCAGAGATAGAGATCTATTTATATTATATATATATTTATATTTTATATATCACATAGGAATCAGGGTGTCTGGGTGGGTCCATAGCACCTATACAATAAGTGTATACATTGGAAGCCCTGGAGAGAATGAAACCTTCAGAACACATCTTATTTTTATAT
>JANHGL010015082.1:44560-65318 GCA_024611195.1 Ceyx melanurus | reverse complement strand
TTACATATATATATTAATTACATATATAAATATATATAATATATATGTATATATATAATATATACATATATAAATATGTAATCAATCAAGCTATGCTTTTAAGGAGCCATTTTTTATAGTTCTTTTTCAGGAGTCTAACTTGAGACATGGTGATTTTTATCTGCTGACGTATGCACAGTTGAAAATAATTGGGTGATATGTAATAGTCTAAATCAGGTACTTTGAGCCTCATATTTAGAGCTGAAGTAGGGTAGATACCTTTAATCACCATAGTGGAGGTTTAGAGGTTCCCATCTTTAAGAACTGGTAATATTCCTTCAACTGATGGATGTGTATTAATGTGAGACCCTGCTACACTCTAATGTATATACTGTATATAATGTTTATATATATATTAGAAGTATAATATATAATTATACTTCTAATGAGAAGTATAAACAAAAGTCCACAGAATAGATTTTGTTGGCGTTTGGTTTTTTTTTTCTAGAATACATCTTGGACAATATGTATGAGAAGCAGCACAAGGAGAAAACTGCTGTACTAGTATTCTCTGATGTAGGATCTTGTCTAAAATGGACAGGTAAAGTTGTATTAAAGAAGGCTGAATTAGGTTTTTTCAGGCATCTTTTCACTCTATAACTTACAGCTTTGACATCTTGAATTTTCACTCTTGGTAATACTCTTTTAACACATTACTTAGAATACAATACACAAACAATATGAAATTCCCTACTTCTAATTATTGTGTTCAGAAAGTAGTGAAATGAACGTGTTCATGAAGAAAGAGACCAAGTATATTTGAGATCATCTAGATGATTTGTTTTTAAAGATTCCTATTTCTGTTGCTATATAGTGTCACACACTGTGAGGACAGTTTGTAGTCACTGGTTGGCTTGGTTTTTGTTTATACACACCAGCTTGTTGATATTCTTTCTGCACATAAATGTTTGTGTGGGAAACACACAGAATGTGGATCATGTCACAGAGTGACCAGTCATTTGTGTCCATGTACATTTTGGTGTCCTGCATGAAGAAATTAGAAACAAATATTTGACAAAATTCTATATAATCAAAATACTTTGCAAGTTTCTGTTTTTTTCTGACCAAGCTAAAGAAGGAATAAATACCTGACACTTGAAAATAGAGGCAGCATGATTTCATTGTTGTGTTACTTGAAAAAACTTCTCAAGGTTTTCTGTAGTGCTCTGAAAGATGTGGATCCCCATCTCACTGCTGGTGGCTTCCCAGCAGTTAACTCTTGTCAGGAGAGCTATTCCCAGCTGATTTCTCCCTACAGTAATGCAGACAGACCCAAGACCTAGGGAAAAGAATACTGCTCTGCTCCATCTAATATTAGATGATATTAGAGCTGATATTAGAGTTAGAATTCAGATTGACAGCACTGTTCCTGGAGCTCTTGTGGCTGCCACCTCTGCAGTCCATGCAGCAGCTCTGCAGGATGAGGGCTGAACTCTGAGTGTCTGTGTGTGTGTCCAAGTGTGTGTGTGTGTCCGTGTGTGTTCCTGTTCACCAACACAGCCACAGCTTGTGAGAGCAGCTCTATTCCTCCTCAGATTCTTTAGAGTGCCCCAGGGGTGCAGCTTTTGATTACCTACAGGCACTTATCTTAAGCACGTGGATTAAAAGATGACTAAAGAGGTATTTGGGCAATTTTGCTTTTGTTTTTATTTAAGCAGGGGAAAGAAAAGGAGGGCGGGGGCGGGGTAATTTCCCTCAATTGCATGACCTCATGGACCATATTTCATGTTCTTCATTGAAATGTGGTTAAAATAATCTTGTATTTAACCGGTTCCAAACCTTCAAGCAGCATCATGGGGGTTTTTTGTTTATTTTTTTTTCATGTCAACTTAAAAGGCTTGGTTTTGGATGTATTTATCAAATACTCACATATACAAGATATTCATCACTAACTAATATGAGCACTGTAATTCATATAAAATAATTACAGCATTTTGAGTTTTTAGAGGAGCTGGTATTGCTTCCTTAGCTCTTTTAAAAAATCTACTCCCCAAAGGACAAAATGTGATCTGTTAATACGTACGGGTGATTATTTTTTTAACTGCTGATGCCTGTGAATATGGAACCTTTCTAGGTTGTAGATGGTCTGGTAGTCAGTTTGAAGTTCTAAGTGTAGAATTTTCTAACATCTAAAAAGCAATATTAATTCCCTCTGTGTATAGTAGAGGGTATAATGTATTTTCTTTTGGAGATTTCACATTTCCTGCGATCCTGCAATAGCAACACTTGAACTTGTTAGGTATATTTAGAATAATTGATAACACACGGATAAAAAAAATTCTTGGACTGGTTTACACAACTTAATAAAAATAATTCATCTTGCATCACTTTCAGCAGCTTTCTTGCTTTTTTAGAATCCAGCAGGTTTGAGATAATACATTCCCAGAGGAAGTTTACCCTCTTGTTGCATCGCAATTGTAGAACAGACTTTTCATGTGCAAAGGCTTGTAAAAGGAAAAATTGAGCTAATTCAATAATGTATACATTTCTCCCAAACTAAGATGGGGTATTTTTAATCGATTTTCTATTATATACTTTATTCAGCCTTATTCAAAAGTATCTAGCTGTTTAACACGGTTGATATAAAAGGTTTGCTATGCAGGTCTGGAACTGCAGGGAAATGATTGGCTGCTTTTAAACGTAATAAGTGTAGTCAGTTTGCTTTTTATAAATGAAATAAAAGAGCTACTTAAAAATTTTTCAATTCTTCTCCATGATCAGTCTATTGTCACATGCATTTGGCATTCATTATCCCTTAGCCCCAGGCGCCTCCAGTCTTGTACTCAGGCCAGCAGTAATTTGGTTTATAGAGATCATATGGCAGGGAAACAGACCTTGAAAGACAGAACTCTAAGAAGCATATTTGATGAATTTCCTATGATTTGAGTCTGGGTTTATTCTTTCTTGTTGTGGAGCAGACACCCTCCAGCACACGTGCTGAGGCCCGATGCGCCGAGCAAGGGGCCAATTAAATGACAATACGGGCACTGTTTTTCACACATCTCGGGTTGCATTTCCTACCAGAAAAGGGAAGGGACGATGGGAGGGGGAGAAGAGGAAGAAAAGGGGGGGGGACCTTGTAAAGAATCCAAATATGGGCAGGAAACCACACAGAGTGAAGGTTGCCTTTGTCATTAACAATTAATGTAACCAGGAAGGCTGGCAAAAGCTGTGGTGTGGCTGGTAGCTGCAGTGGTGCAGGCAGCTCGGCGTGGCTCCTGTCTGCCCTTCTTCCCAGCAAGCCTGGCCTCCTGCTACACTCAGCTCCTGAGGCCTCTGCTGCTCCAGCACGGGCACCAGCAGCTCTTGTGCTTACACTCAGATGGGTCCCAGCCCTTAGCTGAGCGTGCCCAGGGTGCAGCTGGCAGAAATGCATCCAGAACTACAGCCAAATGGTTTTCTGCCATCAGCCCCGACCCTCTTGCTCTTCCTGCTGAAGTCCCTTGTGGCTTTACAGGCTGCAGGGAGACCTGATGCTCTGGGATGGCAGCTGAGATGTTCTGACAGAAATCACTGAGGCTGGATTTGATACCCTTTCTTACATTCAGCAACACTCACGGGCACCTATGGCATGCCTTGGGTAGGAAGCTAGCAACCACTGTGTTGAGCAGATACAGGTACTTACTCTTCCTTCTGAGGGTCCCTGGCACAGCCTTTACACCTGAGCCACAGCCCAGACACGTGTGCACACATGGAGGGAAAATGTTACACTCTGGATTTGACTTTAAGGTCCTGATTTCTTTGATGATGTCCAGAGACTGTCCAGGTCCCTGTGGTTTTCTCTGATTGATTTTAATTCCTTTTCCTCTCCTCACTTCTCCTTTCCTCTTTTTTTCCCCCTTCTCTTCCCTGAACCCCCACCTTTTTGTAGTAGTTTATAAATGCCACTTTTCATTAATGTGACCAAAATGTCATCAAGTAGTTTAATGCTCTTTAATGTCCTTGTATCGTTTACGTTTTTTGAACAGTGTGGAAATGAATCCCATCTGTGGGTTTGCTAACATCAAAAAAGTTTGACAGGCTATTTAGACGTGCTACTTCACATTGCATTAGCTTGTACAATGTCAGAGAGGCAGGAGGCAGGGGGAGGCCAGACTGCACCACCTCTCCTGACCCCTCCTAGACCTGCTCTGAGAGTGACACATCACTTACCTCAGGAAAATCAAAGTCAATTGTGAAGTCCCTGGGCCTGGATGGGAGCCCAGAGGCCCTAGGAAAAGTGTGAAGCCTAAATAAAATAAGGCCAAATCATGCTGTAAAAAGAAGAAAACCAAATCAAACCCATCCTCTCTTCTTGCTGCTGCCAAGGAATCCTCACGGTACCAGTCCAACAGGGGGATGTGCTCTGTTGGCTGTGGGGCCATTCTTACTTGTAACAGGACTTTCTCTAGTTCTTAGGGGGGTTCAGCTCTCCCAAAGTCATCTGGTCATATTTTTCAGGTTTGGGGGTTTTCTTTGCTGCTTTTTTTTTGTCCTTGTGTATCTGCCAACCACAAAATGCTGCTTGTAAAGCAGGTGATATCATGCTAGCTTAAGTCCTGTCCCCATCCTTGGAAGGGATTGCCACACTCTCTTTTCTACAGCCACACTTGTGAGGGGCTGTGTAAAGCATGTGTGCACCCCCCTGCAGTGTTCCAGCAAGTTAATACAGATGGAGAAAGTATCATCTCATCTTTTTTGACCCCTATGGGTGTTAATGGCTCCTCCACAAGGCTCCTGGCTTTAGGTTACTCCAGTGTGTGATGGGTGCATTTTCAATTTCTCTGCCTTTGTGCCACGAGAGTGACGTGCCCCCCTTTTAAGGCATTTACTGTAAAAAGAGATGGGGCTTTTTAGTTCAGGAAAACAAAAGCTTCTGTTCTTCCTGAGACACAGGGAACAGCAGAGAGTGCATTTTAACTGTTAATCATTATGGATAAATGGATAATAATTTCCACCTCTGAGTGCACTAGGATTTATTTGCCAGTTTTTTAAACCCTCCCCCATAGTGCATTTGCATACACAAATATAATTTAATTTTAAGTAGGAATGTAAATAAATAACCTTGAATAGCGGCATCAAGTTTTCAAAGCCAAGGTAATCTTTTATAAGCATGAAATAAAAATGCCTTTATGGTAATTACTGTAAGTGCACAAGTCCTTTAGTCTTTGAAGAAGTGGGTTTGTGTGAGGTAACATGCAGTTGTGTTAGCTGGGTCACACTCAGAGGAAACCACAAAGGATGGAAACAGTAAACAGGGCACCTTCTTACACTTAAATTGACAGGACTGTGATAATTTCACCAAAGGCAGGATGAAATTGGCACCATTTCATGCCCCGATCTCAGCACTATTTACACAGTCGGGATCAAAATACGAAGGAGAAGACAATCAAGGTTACACTGAAATTAATTTAGCAAACACATGCGTTTGAGATGTGATTCTAATTGTTTGATCCTGTGGGTTTTATGCTAAACGTGGATAAGTAGGGTGGACATTTAACATTTTTGAAGGTAATGTCAAAAGAAGCACATGGATTAAACATTTCATAGGAGACAAGGAAAGAAACACTGAAGTTTATTTAGAAGCATTTTCCAACTAGCAAAATCTATTTTTTTCACTCATGATGTCTCGTGTTCTTTTGCTTTTTCGGAATCCAAAACCTAACTGGGGTCTGTTCTAGGAAGAATGCAGTCCCAAAGCTGCAATTCTGGCCCAGAGCACCCTGGCCAGCATCAGGAACAGTGTGGCTGCAGAAGCAGGGAAGTGATCACTCCCCTCTGTTCAGCACTGGGGAGGCTGCACCTTGCATTCTGTGTTCAGTTTTGGGCTCTCACTGCAAGGAAGACTTTGAGGTGCTGGAGTGTGGCCAAAGAAGGGCAGTGAGGATGGTGAAAGGTTGGGAGAGCAAGGTTTATGAGGAGCAACTGAGAGATCTGGGGTTGTTTAGCTGGAGAAAGCCCATGGGAGACCTTACCACACTCTACAGACCCCTGAAAAGAGGTAACAAGTGGTAGGACAGGAGGGAAGGGCCTCAAGGTGTGCCTAGGGAGGTTTAGGTTAGGTATTAGGAAAATCTTCGCTGAAAGGTTTGTTAAGCAGTAAGAGGGTGTCCAGAGAGGTGGTGGAGTCACCATCCCTGGAGGTGTTCAAAAGATGTGTAGATGAGGTGCTGAGGGTGTGATGGAATTGTGTGGTGGAATTGGCTGTGCTGGATGAATGGTTGGATTTGATGATCTTAAAGGTCTTTGCTGAGTTAAACAGTCGTATGATTCTGTAAGACAGCTGTGGGCCTTCAAAGAAAGTGCAGTAGGCAAGTTATTCATGTGCTGTTACACACACACACACACACACACACACACACAGAACTCCTGTACAGAGCAGATAGAATCCTTTAAAATACTAACCCAACTATCAAGAAATCTCAGAAACTACCACTGGACAAAAAAAATGAATGCTGCCTTCATTCCCACTTCCCCTCGGTCATCTTTTGTTCAGAATAAACAACCTTTTGGGATTATTTTTTTTCTTCTTTCATCCCAACTGTGGCACCATTGACTAATGTTCCTCTTGTGACCCATGACAGGCCTTTGGCTTGGTTTTGGCCCCACTGGTGTGGCTGCTGCTAGCAGCTCCATGCTGCACTGCAATTGTGGTGCCTGCAGCTTCTCCTAGGTAGGCTCAGCTTGTGCTATGGCCTCAGGTGAGACGAGGTGATGTTGAAGTGTTTGTGGCATTAAAGAGTTCTTGTGATGAATGCACTTGCTGGGAGTTGAATGTTGTAGAGAAAAAGTCACAAATGAAATGTTATTCTCATTGAGAAGTACTTCAGAATTTTCTCATTAGATGTTACACAGTGCTGATTTTAAGCCCTGTTCTATCAGAAATGACAAAGGGAAGTCATCATGCCTTGCCTCCTCTAGAATAGCAACACTGACTGGGTATGTGGCATAAACTAGAGCTGCTTGGGAGCAGTGAGAGGCAAATGCATGGTGCCCTCTCCATAGTTGTTTCTGTGAATATAGACTACTCATTTTGGCACCAGTTGATGATTCCTGCTGCTGCAGGATACAGTTATACCTACTGTGAGTGTTTTAAATGAATATTTTCATTAAGCACACTCATCCAAATGCTTTGTTTTGTGGAATAAGTAACAGGTATCTTGTTACAGAAAACTGTGGAGGAAGAATAATTCTACTTAATTGTTTTTACTGTAATAGTGAAATTTTTGTTGATAGGCCTAGAGTTATCTCCATTTTTCACTTGTTTGCCTTTTCCTGGTTTGGTTTATTTTGTTAATGTGCCACAGCATCCAAGCTTATGATTTATTTTCACACAGTTAGCAAAATATTGTGCTAGGTGTGAGTGCCCAGTAAAGGATATAACAATGAGGTTATATAAGTGAACTGGAACCCTAGAATAATCAGGAGTTATTATAAGAATAAAGCAGTCATCAACTGCCAGTCTGACCTTTTAAAAGTTTTAAAAATTATTTGTATCCTATATATCTGCAACAGCAGATAATATTTCTGTGATGACAGTGAGATATAATAACTTATTACAGCCTTGTAGCAGTGAAGTTTTTCACATTATTTTATACTTAAAAATGTTTATCCTGTTTGATTTAATCAAGTTAATGTGATCTGACCCTATCATGCCATGTAATTGATGGAGTTAACATGGGACACATTAATGGTGCTTGAAGCCCAAGTTGGGGAGTTCTTTTTCAAGCAAAACACAAAATAAACTCAGAGCTGAGTGAGGTTCTACAGTGCACTGAGTCCAGTGCCTCCCCTTTACCCTGCAGCTGCATGTGGATGCACAGGAAGCCTTCAGTCCAGCACTGACTTTGCACTCCTTGCATGGCCACAAAAATGCTCCTTAGTGCTCTACTGAATATTTGAGACTTCCAGTAACAGATCAAAAGATTTGTAATACATGTATGTCTGTGCACATGCACCATGAAAAGAAAGACCACAGCTATGTCTGTTAGTATCTCTGACGTACACATTCTGGAGAGCTGCAGAACACTGCTAGGGAAAATCCCACAGTGGGCCTAGGAAGCACCTGGTACCCAGAGAAGCAGAGAGCTGTGTGTGCTTTCTGTAAAGCTCTCCCAACACAGCTATCCTAACCCCATAGATGCTTGGATCACCCTGAACACTGCAGTGTCAAGGCTGACAGCAGTACCAACAACACAAAGCTGTTGAAACTCAGTGTATGTTGCTGGAATGCTACTGAGGGGGTGGCTTTTGGCCCAGCTGGCTAAACACCTCATTTCCATCACAATACAAACACCTATGGCATTTCAGCAAGACCCAGGACTGTTAGGGAACTTCAACAGTATCTTGAGGGGAATTAGATTCATATTGAAAGTTACCCTTGAAGTCTTAAAACGCATTGGTTCTTATTTTGAGTTATATGCTCTAATAAAGCTGTCAGCATTTTGGCTTCCCTTTTTAGCAAAACTTTCAGAATCCCTGTGAACTGGTCTGAATTAATTTTGGGTTGGAGCTTCTCTCCCAGTCCCAGCAGGGGTAGCAGGCTGTGATTCATAACACGCCCGAGCTGAAGTCAGTCTCCTGCTCCTCCTTGGGCTCGTCGGTTTACCTGAATGGTTTTCTTTCTTGTAAAACACCATAAAAAGACACCTGATTTATGGAATTCTTGACAGGATTCCACGGTCAGTATTAGATTTCCTCTCTACAACACAAATGGAGCTGTAAAACTGCCCCTGGAAGCAGTTGGGTATTGTGAACAGGGATGTCTAAGGCATGGAGACATCAGGAAGCACTCTGGAGCTGCCGGGTTTGATCTGCATGCTCTCTGGGCAGGAGGGAGTGTGCTTTCTCCTCCCTCTCTGGCTGTTCAGCCAAATCCCTGTGACTTCAACAAAAACCAGCCTGGCCCTATTTTAGAAAAGCAGCTAACATGCATAGCAGAAACCTGGCCAAATTCTCTGTGCTTTCCTAAGGTAAAATTTCCACTAATGAAACGGGTCCTTCTTCCTGAAACCGATAAATCCAAACATTGCAAATCTCTGCTCTTTTAGGGCTCAAATGTCTTTTTGTTTTCCCCTTCATTTGTGGCTATTGCTAGTGGATAAGGCTGTCTCTGAAAATGAAGTGATTGATTTCATTTTAGACCACAGCATTTCTCTTTCCCTTAGACCTGTGACCATACAATATGATGGCATTTCAATAGCCTCTCCTCTGTCTGTGGGGTTTTTTTTAAGAGGCTATGCATCCTTGTATTACAGAAATAATTACAGCTGCATCACTGGAACTGTAATGTTACTAGCCTCGTGCAACCCAAATGTTAGCAGTGCTCTAAAAAAGGGCAGATAGACATCTGCCTTTGAGTTCTAACTGCTTGGAAAAGTTTGGAATAAATGTGTTTCCCCTCCTTGAGGAGCACGATGTGAGTGCTGGTACAGTACTTGTTTTGTTTCAATACAAGACCTGCCCTGTAAGCCTTTGGTGGCTGAAAGGTAAATTACATTCATGCAAAACAAAACTGATGAACTACTGAAAGCTGTAGCTGCTGAAATAAATTCCTGTGTGCTAAATTTATGAGAACTATGTGCTGTGCACACCGCAGTACAGTCACTTGCAGAGTCAACTTTCAAACGACTTTCATGACCAAAATAAGTAGCAATATTGTGAGAACAAGGTCTGCCAGTGATGAGTAGAAAGGCACAGTTTTTGTTGTTGGAAATATTGATGCTCATGAGCATCTCTTAAACCCTGTGTGGATCAAGGGGCAGTGCTTGTGTGTTGCCTTTCATTGGCTTGTCATTGCTGGCAGAGCAGCAGTACCAGGGCTGAAGGGCTCAGTGGAAGAGGTACCTACTGTATTCACAGACTTATCTTCAACTTTAGGGCTTCAGCACCAAGGTTTCCTCCTGCAGGCTGCCTCTGCTTTGTCCTTTATGAATGTACATGGTTCCTCAACTGCTCTGGCTTCTACTTGTGTTCTCTGTTTTCACTTACTGAATAAGGAGGCTGAAGAATGCTCCATGTCTTGCTTGCTTTGCACAACCTTCTGCAGTACAGAAAATATGGAACAGGAAGATGCTAATTTAATGTTTTCTCAAGGTTCTCACATACAATTCAGTGTGATGCTAAAGTGCATTTATTGTGCTTCACACTCTAAACAATAAGGAAAGACAGCAAGTGTTGTTCTTCCAGATCATGATCATTCACTAGTTGTCTCAGGCCATTTCTGATTTCATGTTCTGAAAGCAGTGAGTCCTGAAGAGACATGCTACTGGTTAAGAAGTAATTGTTCAAGAGCAGCCACTTCAGATGTGATGTTCTGTATAACTGGTAGAAAAAGATAAACTAGAGACAGCCAAAACAAGCTGAAAACAGAGAAAGAAGGTCTCCCTACCACTGGGCACCCATTAAGTGAACAGAATTGTTCTTAGTAACTGTCAGCCCACAAAAACAAAAAGGATTTTTATTTTTATTATTTTTAAAGATTAATGATAAACCCTTTCCCTTCTTCACATTAAAAAATAAAGGCTGTGCTGGAGTCCCATTAAGGGACTGCTTTAGAGCCTCGTTCTCTGAGGCACTTACATTGTTTAAATTTTAATTTCTAGTCTGAAATTTTTATTTAAAACAGTACTTATAAACAACAAAAAAACCCCAAAACAAAACCAATTCTCATCGTTTCTACTCCTGCAAAATCTGTTAAGCTTTTACTTGCCCAGGGTGTTCTCTGCCAGCTCCCCAAGGCACCATTCCCCTTCTCTTGCCCCCAGGCAGTGCAGTGCAGTGGGAAAGCTCTCTGCTCCAGGGTGCCCATCTCTCTGGCTAGCTGTAGAACACAACAACATGAGGGCAAGTCACAGGGCACCCAACCAGGCAGCATCACAAAGAAATTACTGTCACACAACACTCTGTTTGGGAAGTTTCTGACATGGATGCAAAGCTGGGAGAAGGGACTGCAAGCAGGAGTTTATTCTGGGAGTCTCCACCTCTTTTATGGCTGCAAAGTATGGTTTTCTCCATAATTAGAAATTAGAAAGTAATTTTTTGGTCTATGATTTATTCATTATGAATATCTAGTCTGTACAAATTGATATTTAAGCTGTTTTAAGTAAAGAAATAGGTCAGACATTACAATTCTGTTTCCTAATTGGATGCAAGAAATCTCAGAATTAAGTTTTTAATGTGAAGAAAATGCTGCTAAATGTGAACATCTGTGAATGCAGTGCAGAGTATCAGCAAAAGGGGGCCCTGAACCCTCCACTCCTGCTGTTTGTTAGCTGGATCAAACTCTGAGCTCATGCTTAGGTGGACACTGCTGTTCTTGACTAGCCTGCTAGAATGTTCATGAAAATCCCACCAAGTGAGCAAAAACAAAGCCAAAATAGAATTAGATGCAGTGTGTACACTGGTAAGAAAAGAATCCCTCCCTTTGGAATTTATATCCAATGGCTAGGGCAGTGGAAGTACATTTATTACCCTTGTCTGCATTGTGCAAAGCTCCCCAAAATGAGAGTTAGATTTACAGTGCACAAATTAACATTTAAACACAAATTTAATTGTAATTTACTGCTGAAGATGAGCTTAACTGAATAAGATCCATATGGCCTCCCAGAGAACTGGATGCATCTCTTGGTTCCCATTCCAGTACCTCTATGGAATCTAGCTCAGGTTTCTGACACTCTTCATCTGCAGAGCTCAGGCCACGAGGCAGCTGGGTCTAATTCTGCACTCAGGAGGGGAGCTGGATGACACAGGCAGCTGCTGTGCTGGGTTGCAGCATCTCCTGCCTACTAACCTGCCTTTCACTGCAGTGGGAACTGGAGACACTGCCACTGCTCTCTGTTTCACCTCTTGCTTGCACCTAGGTGCTGTGACTGAGAAAAGGAAGGCTGAGAGTTCAAAAATATTTAAAATAAAATATGAACCTGCACGATTTTCTTCTGTTCTTACCTAAGACATTCTTTAGGCTCAGAGCTTTTAAAATGACTTCAGAAACAAAAGCTATAACTTTGGTGCAAAGTTCTTGCTAATTCCTTTTGTTGGTTCAACATCCCCCATAGTTTTGATATATTTGATATATTTTCCCTTCTTGAAGGCAGTCTTTAGAGAACTTGCAGCAAGCAGGTATTTTACCACCCAACAGACACTTATCTGGATGACTGAAAACTTCACAGAAAAATCAAAACAAAACCCCAACCACAAAAAAATGTGCTTGGATTCAAGAGAGCAGGTTGGGTTTGAAGTCTGCAGATGGTGTCCTGTATATCTGTGTTTCTGCTGTTGAACATAGATAGGGCAAAAATTCTTAGTGCATTGGCATTGCTCTTCAATTGAATGGAGTCCCTGGAGCACATTTTTTGGGTTCTCATCAGAAACACCTTATTGTCTAATGTTATTTTTCACAGGCACTATGCTATTCAACAACAAGACTGTAAGCAGTGCTCTACTCATAGTTATATTAATGCCAAGAGTCCAAATTAGCAAATTAATACCCATTTTCTCAAAGAAACCTGTTTGTCATTTCAGTTTTATGTTTTCAGGTGCAGCTGTTGGAGGGCTCAGCACAACCACAACCACCAGTGAACCATCAGCACTTGGACCTGCATGGAAGTGACTCCTTGTGTTGAAGGATCCCTGAGTGTGCACTCACAGCTAGCTCCTGGAGTTGTGTGTGGAAGGGAAGAGGATCAGTGACACTCTGAGCTGGAGCTGGCTGGGAATGAGGTGAGCATAGGGACAACACACTGCTTGCATTCTGTGCTACTACTGCATGGCACTGAGTATCTGTCCCTTTGTAACACTTCACTGCCTAGCTAGAATGGAATACTTCCCAATTAATGGCATGATTTTGGAATGAGCCCTGTATTCTTCCTCCTCTAAATCAAAATGCAGCTATGGTATAAAGCTGAAACCATGAGAGCTGGAGGAAATACTGCAGATGCTCTTAAAAAACTTCATTTTAAAAGCCATTTGTAATGATGCTGTGCCTTGTAGGATTCTCCACACTCTGTTCCCAGTGGTGTCAATGCCAAGTGGTACTGGGAATTCACTGATCACCTGAGGAGTCAGAATCTCTGCCTGCTGCCTGGGGTTTAATTCCAAACAAGCTGGAATTTTTCCTCCTGCCTTCCCCTTTCTTCAGAGGACTTCCTGGGAGAAGGGAAGGGCCCAGCAGAGGAAGCTGTTGAGGGCTCAGGGTTCCTGCTCTTCTGCATGGACTGAGCATCATGGATTTCCTTCATGCCTTTCCCTGGGTGTAACATTTCCCCTGGCCCACTATGTGTTCTCTCAACAATGGATGTAGCAGGAAAGCTCTGGGGATTTTACTCTTTAACAAGCATCTCAAAAATAATTGTGATAACTTTAGCTCTCTTTAAAACCCAGCAAGCTTATCTGATTAGGTACATTCATTGACTTCTGATAAGCTATAGCATAAAGTCACTGTGCCATCCATCCTGGATAAATAAGGAACTGTTCTAATGTACAGCCACCAATACAGAAAATGTATTGGAAATGAATAGAAATGTAAACAGAGATAATTCTTAATGTTGTTACATCTTGTGGCTATCTTAGGACTGTAACATTGTCTATTTTCAGCACATAAATTTTCTAAAAAAAAAAGAATTTGTGATGCTCTGCTCTCCACTGGCCTGTAGTATCCTCTGCTTCTGTTCTCTCTAATTGGCACTTACAGGTTTGGGCCCTTAAAAATGGCATGAGAACGAATTAATGTGATGTGTTCTAAGCTTCTGGTCTTATCACAGTTTAATTACAAGAATAAATTAATTTTGAACATTTTTATATTCTTAAAACCCCCTTACTTTAGGAACCAAAAAGGATGATCGTGGCATTCTCATTACATCTCAAGATTGCCATGAGAAATGAAATAATTAATATCTGTGGTTATTCTTTATCATTAGGCTTTGTCCTAAGAATGGATTAATGAGAATATTCAATGAGAATCAGAACATCCTGGCAGTCACTTCTGTGAAAACTCATTCTTGTGTCAGAGGCTGTAATGAGGACTGAAAGAAGCACACAATTAACTCTCAGCAACCCTAAGGTTGTGAGGAAACACTTCAGCATTCCGGGCTGGTGACCAGGACCAGAGGAAGAGAAGAAGAAGGAACATGATTCAAGTCAGAGCATTTAAAGTCTGCACTGGAAAGCCTTTGTTTGACACTGTGGCATTTGATAACCACACTGCTTCTTACTGACCACACTTTTCAGTCCATTAGTGGTCTCTTTTCACCTCTCCTTCCCAGATCATTCTTCCAAAAACCAATAGCATATCAACTCTGATTTTCTCCACCTCTTCCAGGTAAGACAAATAAACCACAAAACTACTGTTTGTGTTCCACAACAAAGGCTAAGATATAAAAACATCCTAGAACAAGAGGACTTCTGTGTGTTCCTTGGGTATTCTTTGCTCAGTGCTTGAACACAGCAGTGGTGGTGTTGACCCTCACAGGGGGTGCTCATGCCAGGAGGAGGAGACCCCAGCACAGGGGACAAGGCAGTGCAGCTGATCAGCTCAGTGTTGTGCAAGGCCTCGTGTCACACGTCTTGTGGGTGTCATTTCTGTCCCTGCAGTCGTGCCAAGTGCTGCTGGTTTTGAATGGCAGTTGATATCAAAAAATCTATAGTAGCAAGAAATTAAATGAGCACGTCTCCTTGAAAAATGTTTAAAATGGGTGCTTTGCTTTTGATTAATAATTAATGTTACTTAGTTTCTGTAGGCTTAAAAGAATTATTACAGAAGTGTGTCTGCTCCATTATACTTTAGGTTGTGTCAGGTTTTCCATTATCAAGCCCTGTATTTTTAGTTTGTTTGGTAAGGTGGCTATAAAAATTGATTCCAGCCGTGAACTTGCCAGGAAAAGATCTCAGTTTAGCAGAGACTTAAAAAAAATATTTTAATTTTTAAATAGCTGAGCTATTTGATGGCTAGCAGGGGGAATGGAAGGCTGGGATAACTCTGCCCAGAGAGAGCACCAGTGACCAGAGCCTGGCTCTCTCACAGAATGCTTGTCTCCTGTCACAGGAGTACTGCCAGCTGATGAGCAGGAGAAGGGAAGACTGCACAACCTTAATGAACACACAATTCAGTATCAGAGTAAAGCAGATCTTGCTGTAGTTCTTCTTATGGGGCTGATATAAGGGTCAGAGCTGAAGCAAATCCAACAGATGCTCTTACTGCTGTCCTGACAACATGTGCACCATCCCCAAGGAATGCAGCACCCAGGGAGAGGCTGAGGCAGAGAACATGAGTGGAAATAGACATCTGATTAAATGTAGGTAAAAACACTGACTGTGAGTGTGGCCCAGGGAGGTTATGGAGTCTTTAGGCTTGCAGGAATGAGAAGCCCAACTGGACATGGTTCTGGGCAATCTCCTAGTGGGTCTCAACAATTGCTCTGTTCTTTCATCCAGCAGGAGCTCATAAAGGCTCCTGGCAGAACACTGACAGTTGCTTAGAGCCCTGAAGATATATAGTGTTGTGCTACCTGAAGGTCTCCTTTGCTTCCCTTCTGGGCCTGTCTGCTGTGCAAAAATATGAGCCTTTTAAAGCCTTTTAAACTGGACCCAAATCCTTGTAGGAATAAACCCAAACCACAGCACAAGATGACCTTTGAAAGCTGAAAGCTCCTTAGACCTCAGCAGAACTGGTGAGTGTATTTTGACACACAACCTCCTTTTGATTTCTTCACTTACATTGTAAAAATAAAACTACCGGTAAAACTAATCACCTTCTCTTTCTCACAAGCCCCTCGTTTTTAAATCCTGGAATAGCACATGGAGACAGTGCTGCAAGTGAGCTTGTGTGTGTGCATTAAACTGATACTTTTAATTAATGAAGACACCTTGGGGCATTAACCTCATCTTGAAATCACAGTATAAAAATTTAAATACATGTATAATGTGTGTGAATAGTTGCCACTGAAATCTGTAAGAGGAGCCAGTGAAATACCCACTGCACTCTTACTTAAGAATTTATTTTTTTAAATTACTGTGGTAAGTGTCTCAGCACAATAGCTCTGTCAAAAAAGTTGTAATGTGTGGGATTTTTTTTTTAACTGAAGCTTCCTTTTCGTTGTTTCCCTCATGCATACAGGTGAGAAATGGTTGTTTGTGTGCTTGTGCAGCATTTAGTGCAAAAGAACACAAGTGCTCAGGGCATCTATGCTCTACCCTGATTTGTACACTAGTGAATAGTAACTGGCATGCCTAACCCAAGATAATCACAGAGAGAATCACACATTGAACTGAGGACTGTAACTCGTATTTGTATTTAACACAATCCATTCAGCTCCTCTGCCAGCTTGGAGAATTCCTATCAGCCTTAGCATCCAAGCTCTCTGTGCAACACAAGGGCTGAGCTAAGTAGCAAGGAGTAAAATCCCTGAAGAATGACAGTCAGTTGTGGGAACAAGGGGAGGAAGGTGGATAAAATTGGCCTGGCCAGTTAAAATCAAGAATGACCATGCCTTTAGTCCTGCCCCTTGAACTAACCCTTCCTAACTCTGCTGCATTTCAGCTGCTGGAATACCATTTTCTCTGAAAGCCAATGAGGGAGCCCTGTTCAGTCACCCACCAGGAAAAGGCCTTTGAGGAAGTAATGATTTCTAAAGTGAAGAAGAGCTGGAGCCTGGGCCTTCACTAAATGCTCTAAATAACAGGCAACAGAAGCCACATGTCATCTTTTCTTTGGCTCGTCGGTTGTACAGTGGGCAGTGGAAATCACATCTCCTCTGAGCTGGAGTTACCTTATACACAGCTCCAAATTTGCTGTGTCACCCACCAGGTTGCTGGGAGCTGAGTCTGGACACGTGTTAGTTTCACGTGGTTGTTTAGAAATCTTTCCCATCATATCTTCAAATATCTTCCCAGGCATTGCTGACAGAAATGGGAATTTCTGAGAAGTGGTCTAAGGACACAGTACTGAATGCAGAACCTGTTCCAGTGCCCTGCTGGGATCAAAATTATTAAAGAAAAAATGAGTTAACTCATTTTCTGGAAGGAAAAATATTGTCTAGCACTAGTGTAATTAAGAATAAAACTGAAATTTCAGTTTTCAGAACTTTGTATTTCAGTTTATTGTACATTCTTCAGTCAGTGGCATTCTGGTGAGTGTGATGAAAATCTTGCCTCCTAAAAGAGCACGAGGGTGAAGAGTAACTGCAACTCTTCTTTTTCCACAGTTTTTCAAGTCTGAATGCTCACAGGACTGAACAGTTGGGTACAATCCCAGTGTGAACACACAAGATAATACTGTTAATACTATCAAAATGTGACATTTTGTTGTTTCTGGTTTTATTTATAGATCCTGCCTGCTCTGCAGATGTTCCTTATTACACAAGTGACTAGAAGCTGAAATATAGCAAGGAAGAAGAGAACAGTATTACTATTTTAACTTATTCTCCAAGTTGCATCCATCATCCCTAGCAGTGAGTGTACATCTGTCTGGTACAAATCCAGTCCAAGGTAACACTAGTCCTGTTAGCAAACCCAGCAGTCTGGTGTTAGTCACAGACCAGCAGACTTCTGTTATTCCTGACTGTGGTATTGCTGTGTGCTAAAACCAACCCAAACCCATAAATCTCAGTATTTCCAAATCAACAAATACAAGATTGGTGGAAGCTGGGGGGAGAGGTGACTCTTTTGGTACAGAGGTGCTTGGAGAACAAAAAATTCTAATGAGAAATGAATACATGCAGATACATTCACTTGTGAAGGTTTCTGCATGGGATTGTAAAGGGCAGAGCTTCCCACTTGCCTTATTTTGTGCAATAAACCCCTGTAGCTCTAGATGGGAATGGAGCATTTTGTTCACAGCCATTACCAGCTGGACCATAGGGGTCAGTCCTTATTAAATGAGAACAAAAATAGGAGACTTGCTACCCATAAATTGGCACCATTGCTTCCCACCCTGATAGTGCATCAGTACCAAACTGCCCTGTTGTGCACAAGCACCTGCTCAACTCCCTCACTACTGGAGCCTTTCAAGGGAAGGATTAGAGGCAAGTGGGGAGGGCCAAAGGAGGGGACAGCTGGCCAGGTTCTGCACTGTGCATGCCTCTGGGCTTCAGGGTGATACCCAATTCAGCATTCTAAACTGGTAGCTAGGGAATAATTGCCTTTTTCTTCAATAAATTAGGGTCCTCTTGGCCTAGTGGTTTGTGAAATATGGAGGAAAATCTCTGTACCTCCACAGCTATCACATCAGCTTGGGGATAGGCTCTTCAAACTCAAGTTATGCAATTCTGGTTCTTACTTAGCAAATACTCTTCAAAACCACTATCAATGTCAATCAAAGAACACTCAAATCAAACTGAAAGTGATCTTAAGTTTGTGGTTCTGAGATGTCCATTGGAATGCCAAGTGCTGGGCTGTTTGGGGGGGGTTTTTAGGCAGGGAGCATCATGCTGAGTGGTGTTTGGAAAGTCTAGGAAGCCTTTTACTGTCCTGTTTCAGTCTGCATGAAGCACAGTGGATTTCTTACAGCAAGGAAAATAGTGAAACATTAAATCTCCCTTTTCCCCTTTCTGGAAAGACAGTGTCAAGCTGTGGACTTCAAAGGTGATGGGGAAAAAACAATGGACAAAGAAGTGAGAGGAATTATTTTTTAATGAAAATTAGGTGTGGCTGTTACCATTTGCAGCAGCACCTAGAGATCCAGCTAAGAGTTGGTAATTCTGTATGGGCTGTGTACAAGTAGTAAGAGTTCCTGCTCAATTACACTAGAATAATCAGAGAATAACCCAAAAGGGATAATGGATCCCTTTTCTGGGCTGTGTAATTAGCCCAAATTTTATGACCCTCAACAGATTGAGTATCAGACCTGGCACTGAACCCAAGTGAGTGCCTCAAACACTATGTCAACTGTTCTGATTTTAAGAGAAGGAATCCTATGGGTAACCTTCTAGAGCTTCAAATAAGTATCAGATTAGAATTCCAGCTTTAAATTTCTTACTCAAACCCAAACCCAAGCCTGTTGAGGGTCTCTCAACACTGAATGCCCTGCGAGTGCATCCTGCAAGCAGCATGTGTATCCAGTAGACAGCAGTGAGTGCTGTGGGTGGCAGAATACCCAGTGGGTAGCAGTAGCAGGGGTTACATCCTGTATCTTTTCCAGAATAATACAAGGCTCATATTTCACAATCTGTTGCTAATTAGGGTATCAAATATGACTTTTATTAATATTTGCATCCAATCTAATGCCTTCTTTGATCCCTAGTTTCCTTTGAAACAATTGTCTGCAAAAGACGTCAGCTGAAGCTTAGCAACTGTTCTTATTGATTGGAGCCCTGATGGAAACTTCTCAGCACTTTACAATATTTAGTTAGGATATTTTAAGAGACCTAAAGTAGTACTATAAAGAAGCAGAACTAGGTTTGGCAAAGAGCCTTTCTTTTGTCTCTGAAACTTTCTGCAGTAAATTTAGAACAGAAGAGTGTTTCTCTGGAGTAAAAATGTATGTACTGCTGGCTACAAGTGTATGTTTGCTGCTTCACCATTTTAGAATTAGATGATGGACTTATTTAGTAGACACTGGATAGTAAAAAGTAAACCCCATAATTTAAAACACTCCATATTACCACGTTCCAAGAAAAACATGGACCGGTGAACAAAACCAGTGGTATTGTAATAAGAAAACAACTAGGTGCTTTTTTTTCAAAGCCTAAACCCAGAGCTCTAAATGTATGAGTTACTGGCTAAAAATGCCATTTGCATGTCCCAGCTTTTTCTTGAACTGAAAAAAAAGTGACCTGGGCTTGAAAAAATGAAGATATAAGCTCTAAGACTCCAGGTCAAGGTTTAGAGCACAGTCTAAGTTTATAACAATCTTTTTCTGAATCTTATTGTTGACTTTTTAATTTAAAAATGCACTTCTTTGTAAGAGATTTATCATTACAGTATTTTTTTAAATGCAAAGATAAGATACTTTTGCTAGTTTAAAAAAAAATTATTACAATTACTGTGAGTGAAGGATTGTATCATCCTTGGTGCTCTGTCTGTGTGATCTTATCTAGGAAAGGGGTCACTTTTGACAAGCTCCAGAAGACAACTGCTGACATGGAATGGGAGCTTCACTTCAGCAGGGTCCATGAACTCCTGATGGCTTGGCATCCAGTTCTGATTGACATCTGGTTTTGACTGACATCCAGTTCTGACTGACATCCAGTTCTGATTGACATCCAGTTCTGACTGACATCCAGTTCTGAGCACTGATGGTAAGTCACAACTATTTTATCAATGCTGATGCACACTCAACATCAAGCACATGCTAACATTCCAGCCCAGCTTTCTACATCATCAGCCTAATTTGGGTTTTAGTGACTTGTAACTGTAATACTGCTTAGAAGAGAGAATGGAAGTGTGTGGGGTGCTCAGGGTGAGAAAACCTGAGGCAGATTTTTGAATCCCTGCTCATATGAAGAGTGCTAAAGCAGCTTTGCTTTGACTTCCTAAAGGGTTTTGCAGAACAAGAGAAGTTGTGTCTGTGCAGGAAGGTACAGATGAGTGGAAGCCAGGATTGATACAACTTGTTCAAATTATAAGCCACAGATATGGGAAAAAAAAAACATTTTGTGGAAGGTAGGGCATGTACAGGCAAGATTTGTAAATCTAAGAGGCAGTTTCCTCCCCCTGGCCATCAGTGTGCTGCCTTTCTGTTGAAGATCAGTGCTCAGGGAGGATGGCTCAAAGCAGTGAGTGTGTGGGTGACAGGCAGGGCTGTGGG
>JANHGL010015082.1:13617-39932 GCA_024611195.1 Ceyx melanurus | reverse complement strand
TGCTCTGGAGACATTCCAGACCCCCCTGGATCTGTTCCTGGGTGACTTGGTCTAGGTGACCCTGCTCTGGCAGGGGGCTTGGACTAGATGATCTTCTAGCTCCCTTCCAATCCCTAATATTCTGTGATTCTGTGATTTAAGTAAAAAAATCTTATTTTTTTTACCCAAAGGTCCTGGGGTTGATGCTGCTGTCTGATATCTCACCAGGGTGTTAGGCCAAGTGCCAGTGTTGATCCATGCCATGCTAGAAAGATAAACCTCTGTGTATTAGGCAGCCTGCTAATGCTCAGCCCTTCTCTGCGGGGATCTGGCTTCATTCCTGAGCCTCATCTCCTTGCACTTCTGCAGTGGGAAAAAGCCTGAGGGTTTCTGTTGGTGTGTTTGGGTTTTTCTAAGAGCTTGTCATGATTGCTGAGATGTTGGGTGACAGTGGAATCATCCTGCCTGCAGTGGTCAGTGCTGGCAAACTGAAGGCCTTGTGCCAGTCAGCCAGGGTGCAGCTGCCAGCAGGTGCCACAGCTATTGCCCTCTCTGGCACATGCTGTGTTATTTGCAGAGAGGCTCCTGATGGTTAATGAGCAGTGCAGAGCTGCTGGTGGTGTTTGCATTGTTAGTTTGAAACACCTCATCAGATGCTTGGGTTTTTTACCTATGTTTATGAAGCTTTGAAAATAATAATACCACCAAAATAAATAGTAAGCCATGACTTCTGTGTTTCAAAGCTTGTAGACTGGAGGAAAAGCAGTGCCCACTGATTTATTTAGAGGTATTCAGCAGTCCATTTGAAAGTACAAATGGATGCTATCAGGCCATCCTTGCTCTGATATCCGTGTTTAACCTGTTCCTGCTTTAAACTGGCTGCAATACAAAAATGAAATAATCCAGTTTAAATGGTCCTAAAGTGTGACAACTCTAAAGCAAGACATTCAGAGTGACAGAAGCAATTTCAGAGCTGGTTTTCCCTAAAATCCCCTTCAAGCCAGAGGTGCACCTAAACTAACCAAACTATTTCACCCCCTACATCATTAGCCAAACAAAAAGCAGTTGCCATTTTTAGGTAATTAATACTCTAAATCAATGCCTGTTTGTTTTTATCTGGGTGTCCATTATGCAATCTGGTGCTGCTATCCAAAACAACAGCTGGCTATCATTTGCTTGTGGCTTCTCTGGCAGCTTACAGGCACAGAATTGAAACTTAATAGTCTTCAAAGGTGTTGGAAATAGTCAGCATGGAAGGAGCCCGTGAAGCAGAGTGTGTTTGCTGTTTTCTCTGAGTGCTGGTGTGCATTCTGCACCTTCTGTACCCACTGCTGTTAGCCTGTGCTGCTCACAGGACAGCAGAATGTCATCGTGGTATGGGGGGATGTGTGCAGATCCTGGGCACACTGAGCAGCCAAGTGCCTGCTGGTGCAGTCCTGCTCTTCTGGGGCCAGCAGCATGGACTGCACTGAGCTGTGCAATGGCTTTTAGCTGTGTGCTCCCTCCATGGCAGCACTTCACAGACATTTCATTCCTAAAGACCTTTTGCAGCATGGCCAAGGCCTGGCTGGCTGGCAAATGAAGCAGTGCAGTACCTGCTGGTGAAGCAGCACTGCAGGGGTGTACTGGAAAAGGCATTTGACTGACACAACCATAGGGCCTTAAACAACAACAAGTGTCAAGTGTGACTTCAGGGAGGTCAGAATGAGGAAATGTTGTTGGCTGCTGTGCTGCTTGAAGGAATTCACTGTGTCCATGGCAAGACTGGGATCAGGAGTGGTAAAGGTGACTGGTGAACAGGTACCAAAGTCTGCCTCAGTCTTCTGCAAATCTAGCCTGAAGTCTCTGCAGTACCTGGAAGCACAACAGGGCACTTCTGACAGCCTTGAAAGTGGAAAACCAGAAGCTTTCCAGCTGTGGGTCAATGCACCACATCCCAGCTGGATGTGCTCCATGTTTCTGTGCATCCTACACTGACCACTGGGATCAATGAATGCTAGTGATGCCATTACCAAACACCTTTAACACACAGAGCTGGCTTCTGGCTGACACACTCACTGACCTGGAGTGTGATTTCCAGTTCATGGTGTGCAGCCAAGGCTCAGAGGGGGAGGAGGAAGCCTGGCCCACAGCTTCTCATCAGCAAGGACAGGAAAAGATCTGCCCCATGCAAAGCAAGAGGCAAAATGTAGTTCAGCAGAAATACCCTGCATTTATCAACACTGTTAGATAAATACACTGTAGGATAAGCAAAGCACTTTTTGGAAGGAAACTAGCAAGTATGAAAGTAGAAATGTTTCTATTTAGAAGTGTCTGTTCTGTACAGCCTTTTCTCAGAGAAGGACTGTGGCATCTAAACACAAACATGCACTCACACATCTGCACACACATACTTCCCAAACCCAGGGCATGTCTGTTTGAAAGATGTCACTTCTTTCAGTGACTTGAAGTTTCTTCAAGGCACAGAACTATGGAAGATGCAGTATAGCTGAACATCTGTCTTGTCATGTAGGCAGATATTAGGATTAAATTAACTAGAAATGAATAGAATGATATATGACAGGGTGCAGATGTCCCAGCCACAGTGTGATAATTTCATTGCAAAACTATGTAATGAATTCCATACATTACAGAAACACAAATATACCACTTTAGGTAATTGTGATGAAAAGGTATAATATGGACTAGATAAACAGATGGTGTACCCAAAGGCATTTTTCATTTACTGTTGCTATTTAGGCATTTGAAATTACTTTATTTGCTTTACTGTACATCTATTATTCCAGACTTTCTTATTATTTTTTTATTTCTCTGAGCAGCCATGAGAAGCAGTGAGAGCCATTTGCACATCTGCTCCTGGTAGATTGGTCAGCTCCTATTTTCTCTGTGACCTGTACACTGCTGTGCTGCACCTAGAGCCAACCTTTCTGTGGCTCAGAGCAAATCTGAGGGATTCTAGAAGCTTTATGCAGCTTCTAAACTGCCACATGCACACAGAACTTATCCTATTTTACCAGATTATTGGTACATTTTCCTAGATCATTTGCAAATGGGTACTTTGTGTAGTGTGTGAGATGTAGTTGAGACCTATGCATTTCTAACAGCCATATTAAACATTCTATGACAATATATTTTATGATTCTTTCACCATCCTGAGAAATCAAATAACTTTTTGCATCTAGCAACAGGTGGTGTTAAGTGATGTGAATAAATATACAGCATGGCTCTCCATCACTGCTCTTGTGGAACATCTAACCAGCCCCTGACTCAGTTACTGTCCCAGGCTGAGCTGCAGGGAGACCAGCAACTTGTAAACCATCTGTATGGCCTTGGTGCCTGGACTCAGGCCCCTTAGAACACACAAAATCTGAGCTCTGCTCAGATTGGTGTTCACTTGGAATAAACACCTTCTGATGCTATGAACTGCTCCAGCTTCAACTGAGCCTCTAATCACCCAATAAAGATATTTATTGCCTTGTGTTCTCCAGTGCCATGAACATTGTCTCTTATTAGCCATGTCTTTAATTTTATATCTATTTTGTTAAGAAAAAATCTTTAGTAACTGAAACAAAACATGGGAGTGCTGTCAGCTGAGTTTCTTTCTCTCCAAAAGCACATCAGTGACTAAATGTGGCAGTGTTTTTATTACCACCAGTCCAGACAGGCACAAGCACCTCACCTATTTCCATCAGTCTGCAGAGGTTGGTTTTATTGCTAGTTTAATCACTTTAATTCAATAGTTTATGTAGTAGTTTGATGAAGGTGCTAGTACCAAGTTCAAGTTCCAGTACATTCAAATGTTAACACACTGGTGACTGAATTTTGAGTTAATATCTCCTCGTTTCAGTTTGCACCTTACAGTTTTCTGTTTCTTAGGCTTCCAAAGGATGTTAATCTATTTCCAGGCATATGTTTTTAAATATGGATACAGCACAGTTCATTTTCTCATAATGAAAATGTAATTAAGATAATAATTTTTTTTCCAAACAGATGCCTAGTTTATCTCACTTAAATCAACTGTTTCTGACTGGACCAATTCTTGGGTGAGTTAATTGAGCATGGCTAAACCCAAAATGCTGGACTAATCAAGGAAATAGGAAGAGGTGATGACTGTGAAGATTCTCAGCTTTCAGTAAAGGTGTTTAGTTGTTTACTTATATTCTCACAACAGAAGGAATGCAACAAGCTCAGCCCACTGGAAATAATTCTGGATAATCTCACTGCATTACTTGCAGTGAAATTGAGTCTGCTCACTCTACCCTAGTGAAGCAGCATCTCAGGGAAGCAAGAAGGTAATAGCTCATTCATGCAGTGTAAAATAAGTGACAGAAGGAAAGGCAGACTGAAAGCTGGATGTCTTTAGTTTTTAATTTATATTAGTAGTCCACAATTAATATATTAGCTTCTCAGTGGCTATACTGAGCACAGGCAAGCAGAGCAATTTAATGAGTGCTGCTCATTAGCACCAGGCACATGCCCTGCTGTCTGGTGCACATCACAGCTGTTCATTCACAGGCACTTTTCACACTTGTAAATATTAGTTTGGAGAATGCTGATGTCTTGTTGGACTATTTTTTTCCCCCCCTCCTCCTCTGAGAAGCGCATACTAAAAGAAAATCAGATTCCTGGATATCTTAGCTATAAAAGAGAGTAACTTTCTATTCTCAGCTCTTTGAATATACTCATCTATCGCTTTGTGATACAGCTCATGGGCAGACAGCTCATGGGACCATGCATAGAAATCTGTCATCATTGCAGTCTTTGTGTAGAAAAACCACATTGTGAGATGGCCTCCAGAGCTGATGGTTGGAAAGCACTTTCTATGGGTCAGGAGATGTATTATAAATATTTGGGATAATTATTCATTTTTTGTATGTGTATAATTAGTACTGCTTTCGAGTTCTTCTTTTATTTACATATATATTTCTATTATAACTAAGCTGGTAATGACTGATACAGTTTATCAGTTACCAGTAGTTTGTTTCTCCAGTTTTTCATTCCTACCTTGCACATTTAAATTTGGCCTTAATATTGAAGTAATCAAAAAGTTTGATTTTTTATTACTTCAAAATTAAGGCCTCTTCTCTAATGCAGTAACCAAGGAAAGACTTTATCACTGTGATGTTTGTGAACAGAAGGGATCAATGACAAACCTCTAGCTCAACTGACACACATTAGAACCTTGGAGGGGGTCCTTTGGTGGAGGGCACTGTAACTACTGGGTGGCACAGAGTGTTCCTAGGACTCTTGCTTTGGGATTTGAAGCACACAGAATGATCTGCCTGAAAAGTTCCCACCTTTCCTGTGAGATGTCTCTGGTCAGAGCTGAGCTCAGGCTGTGGGAATGAAGAAGCAGTGCCATGGGTCTGACACTGTGACAAGTGCAGCTTGTACCTGGAACTGCAATTCTACCAGTCTCTGTCAAATTGCCATCTAAGGGTGAGCAGTCTACCTCTTCCACATGTTCATTTACAATTTAAAAAGCAACAACTTATTTCTTTCAGGAAATAAAAATGACTTAAAACTACTAGTCTCCTACTCATAGGGAGGGTTAAAGAAGCAGTGCAGCATGTTTGTGTAGAAGAAAACTCTCACCACTTTCACACTTACTTCAAAAAGACCACAGAATCACTTGGCTTGGAAAAGCCCTACATCACCCAGTCCCACCTTTGATGCCTTGCAGTTGAATGAATGCACAGAGTGGCATTCTTCCTGGCCCCTAAATTCCCCTCTCTTGCTAATTTTGGAAGTTACAACACATTTATTTTTTACAAATTATTGCAGATAACTCCTTGGAAAAGCAGAAGCAAAACCCTGAAACAAAAATGCCCAGCACCTCAGTGTAAGGAGCAGGCTTACAGCTGACACACTCTGGGTTTTCAGCAAGGCAGCTCTGCAGGAGAAGGAATCAGGAAGGAGCTGGCACATGGGAGGAAGAAAAACCTCTCCAGTCAGTGATTGTGGAGGCTGCAGGAGGTTATCAGCTGCCAAGAGAGGAGAATCACACCCCACATGGACACCAACCAACAACAGCACACTGACAAAGGTGCAAAGGTCATCTCTATTCTTTTTCTTGTTATTGTTTGCAAACACTCAAACACTGGAGCAGGTTTCTGAGGCCAGTAAAAATAATGTATCAAGAGATGTGAGGTTTTAATTATTCCTGTTCCCTGCGTGGCTGTTAACTTTCCTGATGCTAATGAAGATAAGCTGCAAAGTGGGTTTGTCACCATGAATGAGACTAGCACAGCTAGGTTTAAAAGCAGACTTTTTCCTAACTGTTCCTAAAGTAGACTGGTCACTCTGTTAGCTGTTTATTTATTACTCATAATTATTAATCATTACTCTTAAGCAAGGATCTGCAGCAGGAGATGCTTCTGCTTCCTCAGGGCACTGAGGTTTGCAAGCCCTAGCTCTGAAGGGTACAGCAGTGGTACCTGTAAGTCCAGTAAAGTCAGCTACTAACAGTAGTAAAGATACAACTGTTTAACAATATGGACTCACACAAGAGCAGTAGAGTACAAGTGATTCTAGCAAATGTGATCAGTCCTGCTCTAAATGTCATTCTGGCCAAGAAACTGAGCTCTGACTTGGGATAAAGTCCTGTGAGAGACTGAACTCCTGGTGTTCAGAGAAGCAGGGAGCAGGGAATGCTGACAAGGCTGGGAGCTGAACACAACTACAGCTGCCAGTGTATTTTGCCCTTCAGTTCTCTAATAGTTGAGAAACTTCAACCACATCTTCCTCTATTTCTCTAATGTTCAGTTTATTGAAGCTGACATCAGAGATCAAACCCAGAGATGCCAGTCTGTGTAAGGGTTCACTTACTCTTCCCACTGCCTGTAACCAACAGCTACCTGCTGTGAGTTCCTCCTCCAGGTATGCTCTCCAGAGAAGGAGTCATGACATTTGACTTAGGCTTTTCTATGATACAAAACAAAGAAGAAAATGCTTTTAGAAGAACTCCATACATACACTAGAGGATACTGAAAGAGGTCCCTGGACTTCTGCAGGTCAACAGCTCTGCAAAAACTCACTCCTCCCATCTACCCTGATGTCATGCCACCATCACTGCTAGCTTTTCCCCTCTGAGCAAAGGAGCAAGGGAGCCAGGAAGGTGGCATATGCTATAGGTCAGCTTAAAAATGTGCCACCTTGTGCACACAAGCAGCATCACTTCCCCTTCCCATCACCCTTGTCAGGTGTAACCCTTTGCCCTTAGGATGCAGTGGCAAGGGTTTGGTGGCTGGGACAGTGGGGCTGTGGTCTGCAGTGAGCTCTGAGTAAGAAGCTCTGGCAGCAGTGTGGCTTCCTCTAGCTAGAGTGCTCACCAAAACTGACTTCAGCTTGGCCCAGACTATCTGTCTCAAGCAGATGGCCACGTAGAACAAACCTAGGCCATTTAACCTGTCTCCAAACCCCTCAAAGTCTTCCCATGCCAACCCTGGAAATGAAGAGAGCAGTAAAGCTAAGAAGGGCTACCAAAAAAACCCCAAGTTCTCCCTTTTTTGGGGGGAGATGGATTAAATTGGGGAAGATGAGGACAAGATTGCCTTGATATGTTGAAACCAGGCTATGCTGAACTGCATGTGTGAGCAGTGAGAACATTCCCCCTATCCATACAGTACAGTGTTCCTGCACTGACATGAGGTACTCCTGTTTGCACCAGAAGTCCTGTAAGATCCTGTAAGTGTTGCACAGGACTTCCTTCTGCCCCTGGGCTACCTCACACACTTGCCTTTGAACAGCATTCCAGCAGCGCTGCCCAGAATGTGCACAATGTGCTAACAAGTTGAGACAGTGGCTGCTCTGGCTTGGGCTCACTGTGTGCCTGTGGAAATAGATGTGTTTCTCGTGCACACACAAAGACAGCAAGTGGTACAAACTGTTAGAAGACAGAATAAGGAAGTTTTTCATGGGGAAGGAGAGAATCCAAGAAGCTTGTTGCTGATGCAGTCTTCATGGAAACAGCTACCATTCCTGAAAAGATGGTACTTTGATACATACTCTGTTTTCCTGGCAAAATGTCAGGTTGTGACACAGCACCAGGAAATGAGGAACCAAATGAATCTTGAGATTTTTGGTGTTGTTAATAGTAACACCAGCTTTAAAATAAGGAAAGTGGATTTTACTCCGTGAGCAAAATGCATTTTGTGACTAAGTCTGCTAGCAATAATTTAACCCCAGTGCAGTGCTGATTATGCTACAGCAAATAACAAAAGTAGATTTTTTCCATAAATATGTGCATGTATATGTATAAAAAGACACGTAGACAGCCCTGGCAGGCACCAGCACCCCACCCCAGTGTGTGTCCCATGTGCAGACATCCCCATCAGGTAGCCACTTAGCTATTAAGCATAAAAGGTCTACAGCCATTTCACTAACTGCAACTATATTCATTTTTAAATGTCTATAGAGTATTTTGCACTGGCCATAAAAACTCCATCAAAGTTCTAGAGAGAGACCTCTACCATTAAGATTTTTCTTCTCCATTAGAAATGTCTTTGATCCTGGAAGAGATGCCAAAGTATTAAAGCAACCCAGAGGAAGCTGCTCAGAGGGGATGTTTAGCTAGGAACACACAGTGTTCCTGTAGTGTGTTTCTTTCAAAAGAAAGAAACTGGTTCAGATTCTACACCTGGAGAAATCCCAACACCATTGCAGAATAATAGAAATAAATATCAGAAAAAATTCTGGGATGGGATGTTTGTCTTCACAAGGATTTGCTTAACTTCCACCCTGTCCTTCCTGGTTGGAAAGGAGGAGAAAACACTAGCAGTGCAGAAAGAGCAGCAGCTGCAGCAACAAAAAGGTCATGAAAACTAAGTGCTATGCAAATAAAGGAAATAAAACAAACAGAGCATTTAAAGCAGAAAAGAAATAGAAGAAATGACCATAAATCAACATGCTGGAGAAAGAAAATTAAAATAAAGGGCAGTTTGGAACAAATCAAAATGTCATCAAAACAAAAAGCGGTAAAACCACAAAAAACTAATAAAATAATAATTGGAAGAAACTGCAAATAAATATAGAATGTAACTAACAGAAGCAACAGGTTGTTGCTCTTGTTAAAGAAAAGCTGAGTGGAAGCAGAGCCTGTTGGATTTCCCCAGCAGATGGGAATGCTGTGGGAGCAGTGGAGGTGTTGGTTTCAGCAGAGCAGGAGCTGGCAGCCTGCTGCATGTTTGCCTGGGCCTTTGCTCACTGCAACTGGGGCTTCAAGTCTGGACACACTGGTGCTCAGGGCTGTGGGATTCCCTGCTGGTGCTGGCAGCAGCTCAGGAAGCTGGCTGGAGCTCAGCTGCCTGTAGGACAGGGTGGGACAGCTCTCTGAGTGCCCCGAGTGTGCAGGGAGAGCAGAAACCAATCAGCTGATGGAGGCTGAACAGGTAGTAGCTGACTAATAGCTCCTGAAGGAGGAGAGGAGCTCACCACATCAGTGTGCTGTGCCAGCTTCATTCACTGCAACAAGTGAATGACAACTGCTGAGGCTGGAAATGGAGAAGAAGCTTAACCCAGTAATGGGCCAAAGAGCTGGGTGCCCCACAGCTGGAGAGGTGCTGTGCTCTGGCTCTGTACTGCCCTCAGCCAAGGGCAACTGGGACAGAAACTGTGGAGCTGAGTTGGATCTTCTGCCAGCAGCAACACCCACGGCTGAGGCTCCCCTGACAGCTCCTGCCAGCGGGCCAGCTGTGGTGCCAGTGGGCCAGCTGTGCTGCCAATGGGCCAGCTGTGGTGCCAGTGGGCCAGCTGTGGTACCAACGGGCCAGCTGTGGTGCCAGTGGCCCAGCTGTGGTGCCAATGGGCCAGCTGTGGTGCCAGTGGGCCAGCTGTGGTGCCAGTGGGCCAGCTGTGGTGGCACTGGCCATGCATGGTGGCTGCAGGGCTGTGCCTGTGGTGGGTGAGGGACAGTGAGCTGTGCTGGCAGCACTGCCAGGGCTCACCAGCTTCAGTTGCTGCAGCACCACCCAACCTCATGACAGCAGTGCAAAGCAGAGGAGGCTGGGGAACACAGTTTCAGTGAGTTGCAGATTTGGAGCCATTACTAGTGACAGAAAACAACCAATCAAGTGACTGAACAGTGCATGTTCATCAAGCCCACTAGAAACCTAAGGCCCTGCTGCAGCTGAACACCCTGCTTCAGCTGCTGATTTCTCCTTTTTTTTTTTAAAATATTTGTTCTTAAACGGCCCCTAAACCCATGCTGTGCAGTAATTTACACAAATATTCACAGGCAACTCTGCACTCAGTATATATAATTTTATTGTTTTGACTTAGGAGTCTCCAGGCTGGAATAAAAATGCAGGGTGGCACTTTGCCACAGTGCCCCTGGAGAACAAGAGGCTGTCAGCCCGAGCCCCATGCCAACAGGTTGCTGTGCACTAGACTAAACTGAACAGCAATAAGTCTACACAGCAGAGCTCTGCTGAAAGATGTGATCACACCTCCTAATGTGACTCCATGGCTCTGTTACTTACAGCTAAATTACATTATTATGACTTCATTGTTGAATCCCAATTCTCCTAATTATAGCCTAGAGATCTATTATTTGATTTTGTAACACCAAGTGCTTCTTTTCTAAATCATGTAATCTCTTGTAGCTTATTAATGTCAGGTTTGTGCACACGCAGGGACTTGGTTGTTTGCCAGGCAGAATCAAATTTTCAAATTTTCACTGTGTTGTGTTGCAGGGGTTTGCTTGTTACAATCTAATTATATTGGCACTGAAAGCAAATTTATATTATAAAGCACTTTAACTCTTTCACGGAAACGTATTTGCATATCTAAGTGTCTCACCATTGGTCTATTAGCTTTTTCATTGGAAAAATTTTATGTGATTGTGTAGGAAAGAATAATTCTTAAACCATTAACTATTTAATTTCCTTTGAAAATGTCAATATTTTCATTTAAAGTGATGCTCATTGTAATGAAGCCGTGAGTTTAATGCAAGTAGGGGCCACATATGAAACTGCCTTTAAGCTTCCTAATAACAAAAGCAGAAAAACTGAAGTTTATTAAATGACATAAATTTTCAAATGCCATTTTAAATTGAGACTTTTCCCCGAGTATAAAAACTGTCTAACAGGTGGTTTGGGTTTTATTTACATAATTCTTAATAATGCAAAGTATATTTGGTTACAAGTGGAGTATTTTATAGTATGAGCAAACTTTAAAGCTGCAATAATACAGATGTCATTAGCTCTTCTGAGTTCAGTGGAAGTTGAAGGCACTCATGATCTTGCAGAGGCAAGCAGAGTAAAACACCATTCAGAGCTCCTCTTAGATGAGGGCTGAGTGGATTTAAAGCTCCCTTCAAACTACCTGGTTGTGTAATGCAGTCTCAGGGTTTCCATAACATCAAGGCTGCTGCTTCACTCTCTTCCTCCCCTGATGTAGCTGTGAGTGGCTGCTGAGAGGAATGGGTTTGTACTGCCCTGCTCTCCCAGCCAACAGCTTCCACTTGCATGAGGGCAGGCAGTGGTGTGGCTGCAGTGTGCCCTACAACCAGCAGAAGCTGATGTGTTGGTGGTTCTGTGCTTGCCCCTGCCCTCATCCCACTGGTTTCAGTGGGCTCACTGGTGTGTTGTGCAGCTGGGTATGGTGGAGGCAGCTGGGGCAGCTGGAGAAGGGAGGGCAGGACTGCTGCTCTCAGCATCAACCTGCAGCCCTCTGCCTGCCTCCTCCAGCAGCTTCCCTGCCTGCTGCCATGACTCAGCAGTCTGCTGGGCTGTGTGGGTTTTCCTCCACACAACAGAATGTTCCCCAGAGGATCGTTCTACCTGTGACATCTCTCTCTGCTGTCACAGAAGAAAGGCAAGGATCAGCTTTCAGAGCAAGCCTAGATCATTCATCATATTGTAGCAGGCTTAGCAGAATGGGGCACAAACTTCGTTAAGACAGATGCTTGTGCAGTAATATGATGGGGAAAACATGTGTCTCCTCTGGCAGCTAATGGGCTGCAGGATTTACTGCCAGCACAGCAAAGCCTGCCTATGCTGCCCTACCCACGTAGGTCTGGGTGTTCTCTCCCCAGAACTCACCCCAGCTTTCCCCGTTGCCTGCAGTGGGCTGTCTGTGCTCCAGGTAGCTAATGAGCCTGCTAACATCAGTCTGATGAGGGGTGATGTGCTTCTCACAATTAGCTAATGAGTGCTGTGCTGCTGCTTTATCTCCTTTATAGGGAGACACCTACCCTCAATCTTCCTCTACAGAGAGCCTCTGGAAGCTTAGCTAGCAAGCTCCTTCTCCTCTCATTTGAAGAAGATCCCTATCTTTAGATCCCTTGTTAGACTTTGCATTTATCCCGGCCATGGTCACCAGAGCAAAGAGCAGCTGACATCTGTTTATGCAGTTAGTGCTCCTGACTGACTCCAGTCCAGTGTCAGTTCTCCTCACTGAATGATAAAGTGCAGTTTTCAGTGCCTATTAAAAACACCCCATTGGTGGGCTTCCCTGCTGAAAAGTGTAAACTCCACAGCCAGACTTAATGGCTTGATTTATACATGGATCACCTTACACTGCTCAAGAGGACTTCTAATATTTGCAGGGATTACCATCTTCATTCCAAGTGGGTTTCTGGAAAGAGACACACAGGGACACCTACTTTTCCTATATAGTAATGTGCTTTTTTACTATATATTTTGATTCTGCAAAGCCACCCAAGGTCACTATCAAAACTCTCACCAGTCAAGTGAATAATACAAATAAAAAGGGATTTCCATGAGAGGGTAAGACACCAACTGTTATCAAGATACCGTGGAACAAATGGGCATTGCCTGTATGAAAAAGCATTTTGACTCTGAACTTTGTGTCAATCCTACTAGGTGATTACACAAATATTAATGAACTTTGCTGGTTCTGATTGTTGTTTCAGCACAGTTTGTGCTTTGCTTGGCCTTTTCTGGTGAGGGGGGTGTGTACATCTTGGGCTGAGCACATACACTGCCACACTTCTGTTTGCTGGAGGGATGGCAGATGATACACCTTGCTGATGAAGCTGCAGATGCTTGAATCATAGAATCATAGAATGATTTGGCTGGAAGAGACCTTCAAGATCATCAGACAAACCTTAGAAGTAAGAACTAATACCCTAGAGTTGTACTTTCACTGCTGCCTTTCTAACCATTTCTGAATATTGGATTTCTGACCATTATTAGTGTTTTGTCTCAAACTGTGTTGTTTCAGCTGGATTTAACACGTGTGCACCCACGTATTTGAATCTTGGGAACATATTTAATACATAATCAATTCTTAACTCGAGGAGGGGTGTGAAGAAATTGAACCAAGTGGAGACACCCTTACAACCCCAAGCTCTGTTGGTTGCATGACCGACTGATGAACCTTCTGTTGTGCTGAGTGCCTTCTAACGAAGCCCGGGGATAAGGGCTGTGCAGTGGTTTCAGTGCAGCCCCAGCAGCTGTGAGCCCTAACGAGGTGTTAATGGGCAGACAGGTGCATGCAAATGGGAGCAGGAGGGCAGGGGAATGGCCAGGAGAGAGGGCAGAGCAGGGTGAGCACGAAGTGCTCTAGCAGAGCTAAGCACTGACTGTGATGCTGGCAAGTGAGCCCCCGTCTGTGTAAGACATCTGGGGTGGTCACCCCTGCCATGGAAGGGCTGGCACCAGGCAAACCAGGGCTTGCTTAGGGGCTGGGCTAAAGGAGCTTTCCTAGGAGGTGCAGCAGAGAGCTTTTCCCAAATCATCACTGCCTCCCCCTGCCTTCTATAGAAGGATTTAATAGGAATTATCTCGCAGGAAAAAGCAGGTACTGATAGCCAAGGGCCATGAACCCTGAGTTTAAAGCCTATTAATCCTAATCCTAAAAAGTCTAAAAGCAAGCAGGCTCTACCTAGCTCAGTGCCAGGAAGGGAGAAGGCTTCTCAAGGAAAGCTCATGTCTTAAAAGTAGGAGCCAATTCACATCTCTCCAGTGGTAAGAAATGGCATTTTTGGGTGCAGGAAGCAATTGTAGCCCAGCAGTTCCAGAACTGAGCTGTGCAGAACAAACCAGCCAAACACTTTCCTCAGCTCTCTTTTCTGGGCAAATCAGTGCATCAAAATTCCTTTGGAACATTCACAAATATTCATAGTATAAAAAAAAAATAAATTTTTATTGTCACTTCTCTTACTCCTCCTTACATTTCTGACAGTCCCAGCTCTGAGCCAGGAGTACATGGCAAGTCAGCTCCAAATATCATCCTTGGGGCAATTCTTTAGGCACCCAATGTTGTGCCATTACCTCAAGATGACTCAATTACCTGCTAGCATTCTGAAGGTGCCTGAAGAAATGCCATGAATATATTGCTGGAATTTGCATTAAGTGTGAATGGGTAGTAAAAAAATTCTGGATTCTTTGACCTCTTTGTGGTTTGTATTAAGAAAAAGCTAACTAGGGTCTCATGTTAGAACAGCTGCATGCTTAAAAAAAAAAAAAAAAAGTCTCCTAAAAGTTATTTACTTAAAAAATGTCTTTATAACTTTTCACGGTTGAAAATTAAAATAGTCGATTTCCATTAAATTACACTGCAAAAAAATTAAGCTGGAGAAATGGAAAGTTTAATGACATTGCTTGAGTCTCATGGAAAAAAAAAGTATGTGTTAGGCTCTGAAGATGGTGTGTTAATCTGCCAGGCAAGCCTCTGAGCTGCTCATTTCTTGCCATGCCTAAGGCAAGCTGACAGCCACTTTGGACAACTTATCATGACACTCTGGGCCATAAATGTGGTGCAGTGCTTCATAAATGTGACAGAGTCTTTCCAAAACAACTGGTGACTTTTAAAGGCCTCCTACTTCTGTAAAAGGAGAATATTTACTGTTAAGTGCCGTTTGCTGGGATTCTCAGCTCACCTTTCCTATCTGTGTGAATTCAGACAATGCTCATAAGTGTGTCTGTGAGAATACTGGGTTTGAAAGCAGGCCTGACAGCACAGAGAATCCAATAAAAGGCTGTACAAGGGGTGCTTGTGCAGAAAGACACTGTGAATGCAAATAAGATTGAAACAAATCCCAGCCAGAGAAAGGGAAAGATGCAAAGTGATGATGTGGATTTCTGTACTGCTCCCACCCACACCAGGGCCAAACGTGACAATACTCTGGTTAGAATCAGAGTGTTTCTAATACACACAAAGCACATAGGAGTTCAGATAAAATCAAGCTGCTTCCCATCAGATTGAGACATGGAATAATCTGTAAAAGATTACATATGCAAATCTGCCTGTCTGCTTAAAACTCCTTCCCACTCTAAGCTGTTGTATCACGTAAAGATGCTGGGATGTGATTGATAGCAAACCAGGAGTTCCTGATACACAAGAAAAAAGGTGATGAGAATAGCAGGAGTGGGACAGCAGAGCAGCTCCTGGATGCCCTGCAGAAGACTCTGTTGTGGAAACATTTTATCAAAAATAGGACTTGAGCAGAAGTGGTGTTGCTGGCATGAAGTGTCACTGGCATGGCAGCAGCTGACTGCAGGGAAGTGGAGAAGAGGTCATGAAATAAAATGTTACAGAAGCACCAGGACTTCTGTAGTATAAGTAAATAAAAAGAAAATAAAGACTAACAAAATAAAGACTAACAAAATGAAGACTAAAGATGTGTATAAAGAGACTGACATAGAAGGTTTAGACCAAAAAAGCTGAAGTCCAAAATCACTTATCAGTATCAAAACAAATAAAAGGTCTTAAAGAAAGAAAAAAGTTGATCCCTGACAAATAAGAAAAGAAAAAGCATCCATTATGTAGCATGAAAAAGGGAAGAAAAGTAGATGTTATAGAACAGACTAAAGTATTTTCTGCCCTTTTTAATTCATTCTTCATCAAAAAGGTTGGCTGCAAAGCCAAGATGTTTTATTTTAATAGAGGGAGATGTGTAGAGTCTGCAGTGGGAAATGCATGAGCTGAAGTGTGTTCAGAGGAGTTAGATGCATTTCAGCCAGTAAGGCCTGATAGAAAATTCACCTTAAAGTTCTTTTAAAGAGAGTCAAGGCAATCTCTGAACAGAAATTATCATTTTCAAGAATATGGAAAAGCTGGGGGAGGTCCCACCTGACTGAAGGCAAACACAGTAGCTGATATGAAGGGGAAAAGGCCCTTCCAATAGACTGGATTTCAGCAAGGCACCTGGCTCAAAACAGCCAGGAGAACAGAATGTGTCCTAAATTCAACAGGGGTGGTTATTCAGTTCTGAAAGCTGCAGCTTGACTGGACACCATTTGCTGTTGGTGGGAATGGTGGCAGGAGTTCCACAGCCTGAGGTGCATCCCCTGCCCAGTGCAGCACTGGAGCCCCAGGGCAGAGCCGGGAGTCTGGGCTCACAGAAGATGATGCATGTCCTTGCACTGGGGATCTGAATCAAGCTGGCACAACAGGAGAACTTGGAGTCTCAGATTGGTTTTATTTTTACATATTTATTTTTCCCTGCCACAAGATATAAACTAGTATGTTTAGTTAGAAAAACATGTTTAATTGTGCTCTGCATAAACTCCCATTTGAAAATGTTTTTCAAATAAAGTTCTTTAAATGTTTTGGGCAACATCTGGACTTTTTTTTTTTATATAAAGGATCTGAAAGGAATTTAGAATCCCAGGCTCCTTGTGGTTCTCCCATCTTCATAAGAAGGCAGCATAGTAAAATGTGAAGGAAAACTTGAAGAGTTTTCTTGCCTTATGTCTTCAACGTAAGGGAAGAACCAACAGTTTTTATTATTCCTTCTAATATTTTGGAGTTAATCTTACCATTTTTTATGGGCTAGGTCAACTAGAATATTCTCTTGGGCTTTCCCTGTATGCTGTTCTCTGTCTGTAGATTAAAAATCACAGCTGCTTTGAAGAAAAATTAATGCTGGTTCAGGGCTAGGAGGAGATGAAGTTCCATGAGTTTGAGGAATAAAAAGATGTAGGTGCCCACCCCCTGGCAGGGCAGCCAGCTGTTCAAGCCTTCTGAGCTGCTTTGCAAGCCTCACCTGAAACCTCTGCTATTTTCAAGTAAGTGTTTTGCATGTTGAACTAAAGGCCCAGTATTGACTCTTGCACGATGTGTTTCTCCTAATTACTCACAATGGGAGGCTGCCCTGGCAGCAGCTCTGGGGTGCTGCTCAGGCTCTGATTTCTATCATTCCTCCCTTGCTCCCCCTGAGCAGGCTGCTCACACTGCTGACAAGTCCTGTTTTCTCTCTAACACCCACCTACCTGACGTCCGTGTTGAGCATTTACATTTACACCCTGAGAATCAATTACCATCAGATCTCTGCTTCTCTGCACTGCAGCTGATGAATCAGTCATAGGTTAAGACAAGAGGAGGTAAAAAGCCAGCACGTCTGCACTGAGTGTTTGAAACCCCTTTATCTAAAAATACTCTGGATACAGATCTGATTTTTTCTGTCTGCTGCACGTTCAGTATTATTTTAACAGCCTTAAAACACGTGTTGCTAAATGGGCTGAGAGAAAAGCCCTGGGATGAGCTGTGTGCTGGGCAGGCTGCTCAGCACCCTGCTGGGAGCCAGGCTGGGAGCAAGGGGACCCAGCAGGGCTCCCCAGGGTGCAGAGGTGGCAGCAGGAGGAGGAAAGAAGCAGCCCTCTGGGGGCATCACTCACAGCCCCAGCAGTGCACTCCTGGCCCTCACACATGGGGACTGGTGGGGCCCAGGGGTGACTCCCCTCTTTCTCACAAGCTTTCAGTGACAAAGCTCTGCAGAGGTGACTCCTTCCTACCCCTCTTCCAAATTAGGCTGCAGTATGGAGATGTCACAATCTGAGCTGTGCCCTGAGTTGTCTTTCACAGCACAAGGTGTAAAGATAAAGTGATGTCTTAAAGGAGGGTACTCACATGTCTAGACTATATCTAGCAGGACAAAGCTGCCCAGTAACTGGTTATTTGTTCAGCCTTTTCAGATGCAGTTTAGAAATGGTCTGGTTTAGAAGGGCCTTCTCTTTCCCAGTGCTGACCAGTGCTGTTTAGTAAAAGACACTTATTGTCCATCAGGTTCTTGGCATTTCTGTGCATGTCCAGAATTCCCCATGCTCTGGCCATGATGCTCTGAGGCCTCACCCATGGCAGAGCAGCCCCCAGAAGCTCTCTGGGAGAACTCTGGGAGTGGGTACCCCTCCAGTGGCCTTTCTCTGCTCTACAGCTGCCTGCAACATAGCCCAGCCTGAGCCTCAGTTCTTCTCACTTCAGCTGCAGCTTTTCACAAGAAAACTTACAGACTGATGCCTGCTCCATCCTCCCGGGAACAAAGAGCTGCCATTCAGGAAGCAGTGAGCACAGTCTGGATATTCATTAGCACTGTGACCCTTCTGATCCAACACTGCCTTGCTAACCTGTGCTTATGTAGCAGCAATGGCAGCAGAGATGCTGGATGAGCCAAGACAGATAGCAAGAAATATTGGCAAAATGCTTCCCAAGCGCCAGCAAAATTAGCAAGAAGTCATATGAAAAAGCAATTTAAATGCCAAGCTCAAAGCTCTTGAGATCTTCCTAATTCTGCAGTTCACAGTGAGGAATTTATAAAACTATCAAAGGAATCCCTTTTTTGGAAAAAATCCATTTCGATTTAATTAAACATCCTGAAAAAATATTTTGTAAAGACAAATATTTTTAAAGTTAATTCAAGGCAACATTGATATATATAATTTCCATCTGAGAAGTATAAAAACCATATGACTGTAGTTCAGAGTTACAGTCTCACAGCAATTTCCAAATTATAGCTCCTTATTTTAGAAGTTAAAAGACTTTATTTTCAAACCACTTGTCTCTTTTCTTATACATTACTATCAGTATTAAAAAAGAAAAAGAGTGGTTTCATGGTCAACTTTTAGCCTCAGTTTCATGTATGAGGCTGCTCTGCTGCTGATGTGCAGAAGACACATAAATCAAGTTTCCCTTTGCAACCACAGCTGAGGAGAATTTGAAACTATCTGAGTCACAATCAGTAACAAGTTTGATTTGCAGCACTTGTGGGGCACATGTGCTAAAGAGGAGACTGCCTTTTCAGATGCCAGCTTCCTGGAGTGGAGCTACAGTGCAAGTACCCAGATAAAGACAACAGGAATTCCTTACAGAGGCAGAAGCTGGTGGCAGCAGGACCCCAACTGCAGCTCACCAGTGCTCAGGCAGCAGCAGCACAGCCCTGAGCAGAGCAGGTGCAGCTGTTGTTCCTAGAGCTGCCATGCACAGCAGCATCCCAGCCTCCTGCCAGCTTCCCTCTACCTGTGGCCTGTCCTGAGCAGCAGTGCTGTGCTAGCTCACAGCTCTGGGAGCTGCATCTCTGCAGCTGTGCCCCATGGAGTGAGCTCCATTTTCCCTGTCAGTCAGAAGAGGGGAGATGCTGGGCTCCCATACTGTCATCTAGCAAGATGGTGGTCTCCTCCTGCTGCTCAGGAAAACTGTATTTCAGCTGCAAACACCCAAAGAAACCCTGATTGTACTTCTGTTAACTCCATTTTCAAGAGAGCTTTCAGTATTTGTGTTCCCACAGTGAGCAAACGCTGATGTCCCTGCCTTTGTCTGGTGCTAATGACAGTCTCATTCCAGACACACATCAACAGTGTCTCCCTTGTAAGGATTCTGGCCCCAACTGGCAGTTTCCCATATTCCATGGGCATGCTCCAAAGCCCAGGGAGTCAACTGGACTTGGTCAAGTGTGCTTGGCACAGGTCATGTGTGCCCAGGTTATTTGGCATTCATTGTTAGTAAAATTACATCTCTGCTGTGGTTCTTGTAAGCCATCTTCCCTCCATGAAATTATTCACTACTCTTTCCAGTGCTTATTTCCAGGCATCTCTCACCCTTTTTCATGGGGTACATTTACATTTGCTTGGTGATCACACAAGGTCAGTTATGTCCCCCTGGTAACATGTTGAAGTGCAGTAACTCAGCTGGGTACCTGACCCCTGGCTTTTCACATGGGCACTGTGTGATTTGGTGTTTGCAAGGCTCTGCTTTGTTGTGAGCATGTGCTGGCATGTGCCCTGCTTCCCACTGGCCACAACATCTAAACATGTCTGCCTTTGTCAAGGTCAGGGCAGCTCACTAGGCCTACAACAGATGCTCTCCCAAAGAGAGAAAGAGAATAAGGGAGATGCATGTAGCCATTAGAAAGGGAAACTAGAACAGCTTTGCTGAAAATGATAATGAGAAAATGGAATAAATATATATAAAATGAGTATGGAACCCAGCCCCTGATGGCAGTGACATCACTGGCACCACTGATGCTGTGGAACTGGCACTGGGAAGTTCCAGACTGGGCCCAGCAGCAGATAGGAACTGTATTTAGGAGCTGAATTCTGGTACTGGATTCACACATGGGTGGGGTCAAAGGCAGAAAGGATGGAGTCCTCCTCAGATGTTGGTCATTGAAGAGGAGAAGAGCCTGACCCTGGTAATCCCTTGGCCTCACAGTGAGTAGGATGTGCATGGCATGGAATCCCTGTCTGGTCAGTTCAGGGTCTGCTGTCCTGGCCCACTCCTCCCCACAGACAGAGCCTTGCTTTCTGCACCCCCTGTATGGTACTCAGGCTCCAGCAGTGACCTCAGTCTGCACATTGCTACTTGCCTACTCAGCCTAAACATGGAGCACACCACTGATAAAAGCTGACACTTCTGCAGAAACGTTGGCAGCTTCAGAAAATGCACTTAGAAGAACTGAGTTGAAAAGTAGAATTGCTGAACAGAATTGTTCTGTTCTGACTTAAACTAAGACACAGGTAAAAACAACAACTTGGTGCCCAGAGCCACTAGTTCCACTGTTTGCCATCACCTGCAGGGTTTCACTCTGTTCCATTTACTGCTTCTTCACTATTTTGCCACACTTAGGGTAATGCAGAGTATTTTAAAGAAATGGGAAAACCAGTGCTGCTAACAGGAGTTGAAGAATGGTACAGAACAAACAGGGAAAATATCCTATATGTAAATCATTTGTGAAATCAAGCTAAAATTAATGACAAACAAAATTGAGTTCCCTTTGTGGTTGATTTCCATTTAGCTGCACCCAACAATAAAATAGTTATCAAAGAAAGCTACCAATTGGATTTTAATTCAAAACATTTCCAGAAAACAGTTCCCAAATCTCAATTGATATCTCTCCAACAACCTCCTAATTGCAGCAAGTTGGTGGTAAAGGAAAAAAAAAAAACCTGCTTTAAATGAAAAAGATGTATTTGGTCTGCTGGAGCAGGCTGCATCCTTGTGTTAATTACTGCCAGAACTCCCCTAGCCAGCAGCTTCCGCTGGGGGCTAAATATAGCTGTGTGCACATGGCTCTGTGCTGACAGACACAGGCAAGCCAAGGAATTCTTCTACTGTCCTACCATCTTTTTCTGGGGACCATTGGGCAGAGGTAAGAGACCAGAGTGCAGAGCTGGGGAAATGCTTGTTTAGTGTCACCAAGGAAAGACTTGTAGCATCACCAGGATTTCAGAATCACCTATAAATGACTCTCCAGAGCCTGTCTGATCAGAAAGCCTCATACACATTTCACTGTCAGAACAGAACAAAGATGTCATCTTACCTTCAACTGCAGCAGAAGTCCATTCTTCCTCCACTGACTTGCATGATTCTGCCTTCACTTACTGAGACAAAACTCCTGCACCCCTCCAGTCTAGGCCTTGCTGTTTTCCTCTGTGAGCAACTGCAGCCTGTTGCCAGTCCTAAACAGTGAGAAAGATGACACTGAGCCATCTGAAGGCTGTTCTGCATAGAAAGAATGAGACACATGACAAGAGATGGTAAAACATATTACTTAAGTTTTATGATTCAATCAGAAACTTCCCAGCAGATGACCACTCATGTCTGTGACCTGTAAAATCACCACTGTGGTGTCTAGGAAGCACTACAGACACCCAACCATCCTCCACATGGGAAGACCAGAGCACTTTTCTTCTTGGCAGGTCAACAAGCAACAGAACAGCTTCCCATCTCTGATTTTCCTCTTTGGAAATCATGTCACCCTCTAAAAAAAACGTTGAAGCCCTCTGAACTGGATTTTGAAATCTCATCTGGCATTGAAAAGATGATTATAGTACACTCTCAATACACTTCCATTGAGCCACCAGAGAAGATGGAACAGCAAACTGAAGAGGAGGCAAAGGCTGCAAGAGGAGAGTGCTGAGCATCCTTTGCAGAGGAAGAGATGCAGAAATCAGCATGTAAGAAACAGAAGAGACATTTCTTACCTATTATAAAAGCTGGTTTTGCACAGTTCAGGAATATTTGCAAAATCTCACTAAAATATCAGGCAGTGCTCCTCCTGCCATTCCTCATACAGAACTTTCTGAACCTGGTAGGGACTCTGGAGCATCTACTTCCATTCATGCTGTTGGCAGCTAGTGTTTGGGAGCCACAGGTCCCCCAGACAGCCATGTTATTTGGTATAAATGCTGGTGGCTATTTATTTGTTTCCTCAGCTTCCTTTGGCAATTTAGCTTCAATTTCCATAATTAGGGAATGCCTCTTTGTCAGAAAAATCAATCATTATGTTTAAACCAAGAGAGATGAGATCTGGGGTCTCCAGCAGAGGAAAGGAACAGAGCCAATTGTGTCAGGACAATCTCTGGCACAACAAATGAAATCACTGCACCCTTCAAACAAGCTCTGATGCTCTGGTTCTGCTCTACACCTCTGCCATCCTGCACCTTCTGCTGGGTCAGATCTGCCCACACAAGAGTGCAGTGACATGAAGATAAGCTGAGCACACAGCACAGCAGTTGTCTCTGCCTTGTAACAGCCCAAAAGCTGCTGTAAGCAGGGATTCTGCCTGCCCCCATTCCATGGCTACAGTCAGCAGCATGTGGTTGTGAATCCAGCCTTTGTGAAGCCCTGTGTTATTCCAGTGCTTTGCTCAGAACTGCCCTTGGTGTCTCTGAGTGTGATAAATAGGGAGCCAAGGGAAATCCTGAGCCCTGGTGAAGCTGTCAGTTCTCAGCAGCAGCAGCAGTTCCCAGCTATTGTCACAGCCACACACAGAACCATCCAGAGGTGGAGCTGCCTCTCAGAAGTATTTTCTCTTTCATCAGAGAAGTGTGGTCTGAGTAACAGCTCTGACAAAGACCAGCATCTCTGAGATCAAGGCTACAACACATACCAACAGGCCAGAGGGGAAAAGATCTCTGCTAAAGACCAAACAAAAGCAAGAAGTCCCTCGTAGCTGTGATTGTGTCAGGCAGGGAGCGGCTCCCCGCCCAGTACATCCCATCCCATCCACCCCATCCCATCCCATCCCATCCACCCCATTCCATCCCCTCCCCTCCATCCCCTCCCCTCCCCACCCCCTCCCCCCCACCCCACCCCCCCCCACCCCACCCCATCCCATCCCATCCCATCTCATCCCGTCACCCCCATCCCATCCAATCCAATCCATCCCATTCCCTCCCATCCCATCTCATCTCATCCCACCCCATCCCATGGTGATGCTGAGGGGAGGGGACACTCTACAGTGCACCCTGGTGTCCCCAGGGGACACGCTGTGAGGGTACAGCAGAGGACCATGAAGATGATGAGGGAACTGGAGCATCTCTCCCGTGAGGAAGGGCAGAGCTGAGACTGCTCAGGCTGGAGAAGGGAAGGCTCGGGGGGATCCCTTCCATGTCTATTGATTCCCAAAGGGAAGGTGCCAAGAGGACAGAGACAGGTTGTCTCTGGGGAGAACCCTGCACTGAAGATGATTCGAGGTGACAGCAGCACCACAGGCTCATTCCCAGCAGAGGTGAATGACAACAGTCCCCACTACTGCCAAAACCAAGCTGTGATGCTACCTTTTTGGATGAGAAAAGAGATTATTTGGCTAAAAATCCACAAGAAAATCTCCCCAATGTTGAAAAATCCAGGGTCTTGCCCATCTGCACCAGCAGGGATGGAAGCAAGGATGGCCTCTGTTGTGTTTCCAACCAGTGGTTCCACGCTGGCAGTGCTGAAACAACCCCAAAGATGCCATCAGCAGAGGAATTGAAAGTGCAAGTCTCCAACTGTTCACTGATTTATCCAAGTCATTTATTAATTGTCGACTTCCTTCTGCAATTGCCATTTTCAGCAATTGGTTCTCTCCAGGTGGTGATGTCCTTTAATTAAAACCAATTTGATGACATCCTACAGACCTACACATGATGAAATATATATATAGCTGAACCTGCTTTTTTTAATTTTTTTTTTAATAGACTACAGAAAGGTCATTAAAAATAATAAATCTTAAGGCTGCCCTGCAATATCACTGAGCAAAAAAAGAGTGAAGCATTCTAGTGTCCCTAGCCCTAGAAGAATAAACTGTTGTCTCTCTTCTTTGTGACCACAACCACATGGGTGAGTGGACTGGAAGAAATCCAGGAAGAAGCAGAAAATGCAACTTTTCTTGCCTAGCTCCTGGGCATGTTGGTGACAGTTTTCTTCAGGGTAAAAATTTGGAGCTTCATCAACCACAACAGGTTTAATTTCTGGGAAGTTTCTCCTTACAGAGGTAGTCTGGGCCACAGAGTGGCAGATCTCATGAAAAAAACACCTCAAAAACCACCAAAACAAATCCCTACAACACTCTGGTGTTCAGGGGATGTGTTTATCTGGTAAATAAAAAGAAGATGTGTCCAGACAAACCTGTACCAACTGCCTCCCCTTCTCAGTGGGCTCTTGCTGCTTACTGCCTAAAAATGCAAAACTTCTTACCTCAGCTGCATCATGTTCCAGCATTTTCCCAATGGGAACCTTTGTTCCAGCAGACAGGAATTGCAAAGCCCCCAAACTGCCTCTGGATCTACCCTTGGAGAGGATTTGTCCCCACTCTTCCTCCAGGGGACCCCATGATGAGGCTCCCCAGGGCTGTCCCCCCTGGGTTGTTTGGGGTTTTTTTCATTAAATCCTCTAATCCAGGATATTCTGAGGATAGGCCAGTGCAGATGGTTTCTGTGTGATTTAATCAGAACCCCCTAGGGAAAAAAAAAGAAGAATGAATTAGCAGAAGAAAATACATCGAATCATTTAGTCAATGCAGCAGTTACTGGAGGAGTGTGTTATAAAGTAAATGATTTAGTGTACATAAAAAATTCAGCATTCCCTTGAGGGCTGCTGGTAAATCTGTAAGGATTTTTGGTGTGAAGAAGAGAGACCTCAATTCCATGCTTCAGGCAGGCTTGGCTTCTAGACAGAGTAGGAAAAGTCTCTTTGGAGAGGGATCTGACTCATTTAGGTGAGAGACTGGTGGCTGAACCAGCTGGAGCAGCCCACTTGGAGCATCTCCTGCACTCCCTGATGGGCAACACGATGGATATAGGAAGGGAAAAGGCCCATGGGAGCATCCTCAATCTCCTGGTGTGTATTAATAAACACAGGAGATTCACAATCTCTCATCCCAGAGCTGAACACGGTGCTGCTCCACATTAAAAATAACAGTAATAAAACCAACAAACCAGAAATTGTCTCTTAAATGTGCAGGTTAGGATGATGGCTGATAGCACACAGCCTGATCTGATATTTAAAACCACATTCTCCTCAAGAGAAGCAACTGCACATCCTGCACCACAGCACTGCTAACCAATCCCTGAACTGATACCTGACAGGCACCCTGAAAACAGATGTGAAAAGATAGCAAAAGCACAAAAACAGTGAGGCAGAGGTAGCAATTCAGAGCATGCATCCCCAGAATGTGATAAAAAAAAATAGATTAAAATTAAACCATGGGCTGTTTAGTGTGAATCTGTCTGTTTGCTGCTGGTTGGAGCAGTTCTGATGCTGCACATGGAGCTGGAATTCCCTGTCTTACGTGTCTCAGAGCCTGACCTAAAGCCACAGCCCTGCTCTGCAGGAGCATGAGAGGATTTACATTGCCCTTGGCTACTTCTGCTCCCCTGTCTTTCAGCCCCTTGGTACGTGGGAGTAGCTGTTGCTCAGCAACCTGCTTTTATAGCTGAAATGTTGCTGAAATAATCAAAGTGGGCACCTAAAAAATAAAAGCAAGGCAAGGTTCTCCTCCCTGAGTGGTGAAGACTGAGCTTTGCTTTCCCTGGGCTGGCCCAGCCTGAAGTTCCAGCAGTTTGCAGGTGGTAGGTTTGTCTGGTTGCTTTATTTCCATTTTTTTCTTGACCTGTTTGGAGCTTTGATTTCATTTGGTTTCCCTGTAACAGCTTTTTTTCTATTACCCAGGTGGCTCTGGGTACCAACCACCCATTTACAGAGGCAGCAGCACAGCCTGAGAATAATGCCAGGAACAGGGGTGGATACCAGGAAACATTAAAGGTAACTATTTATTAGTATTAGTATTAGTATTAGTATTAGTATTATTAATTTGTTGTTATTGTTATAGTTATTATTAATATTATTGCTAGTATTATTTTGTTGTTATTGTTATAGTTATTATTAATATTATT
>JANHGL010015082.1:0-13517 GCA_024611195.1 Ceyx melanurus | reverse complement strand
CCCCCCCACCCCTCCCCACCCACCCCATCCACCCCCTTCCATCCCATCCCATCCCTCCCATCCCTTCCCACCCCATCCCATCCATCCCAACCCATCCCATCCCATCCCAACCCTTCCCATCCCATCCCACCAGATCCCATGCAGCAGAAAGACAGGGAAGTCACACACCAGTGCCCACAGTCATCCACATATGCTGCCTTCATTCAAATCAGATTCTGCTTTCTGCTGGCAGTTTTTTTATCTGCAGGAAAGTGTCCTCTCCAGATGTTTTCTCCCCTCATTTCCCTTTTTAAGATGTGAGGACTCTGCCTCCTTCTTCCTGTGGGTAAAAAACCCACAAAAAAGGTCATCATTCGATCTCTTTGTCTCTTACTACAATAAAATGATCTTCCTTTATATCACACTTTTATATGCTTGACAGCTATGCTTGACAGTTAGTAATAAAACTCAAGTCATAATCTGCTTTCAGTTAGAAAAGTCATCTTGAAACCCTTTGGTATTCTTGTCAGAAATAATAATTGCTCATTGTCAACATTAACCCCCTTGAGCCTGCAGATCCATCACTCCCAGTGCTGCCTACAGGAATCTGCTGGAGGTGGTGCAGGGGACTCTGCTGCTGCTGCAGCTTGCTGCAAATTCCTTCAGTAGTGGGAACATCAGCTGGGAATAGTTCAAAGCAAGCTCTTACCAAACTTGTAACAACAAAAAGGGCTTTGGTGCAATGATGAGAATTCACAAAAATGTACTTTCATTGAGAAATGCCACATATACTTTTAATAATAATAAAAAAAACCAACACGTGCTTAAAATCTGAAGTTATTGTAGCACATACAGAACTTAGGGCAAATGTGCCAATGCCTGAGATGATCATCTTCCCCCATCATTTCTCTATTGCTCACTGCACTTAGGTGCTAATCTCTTCCTTTGGATATTTTAGGATATTGGAGCTCCACAAAGCAAGTTGGAGACATGACAGATGACTCCAGTATGTGGTATGTTAGATCACTTAGGGGGGAAAAAGAAAAAAAAGGCCCTTTTAAATTAAAAACAAATTTATTAAACAGAAATCTAGATAGATCTCTATTTGGGTGAGAAAATAGCCTTCAGTGTGGAAATTCTGGCAGCATTTAAAACAACAAATGTTATGAATGCTATCATGAAAAGATAATAATTCTATGAACAGAAAAAAAAAAGATTTAAAAAGGCACATTCACACAAGTTATAGGTTAAAGTTGCTCACCAAATTTCAGGTCAAGAATTACAATGCCATTAATTTTGTTTATGGATTATTTTTCTGGATGTGCTAATGGGAGCACGTGTGAGAACAGTGACCAGGGCTGTGTCCTGCTGGGGGGGGTCCTGGTGACAAGGCAGCTCCTGTCAAGATGTTTTTAAGACAACACTGGGAAATACCAAATGGGGATGGTCCTGGTGCATGGGGGGGATGCTTCAGCCCAGGAAGATGGACTTAAGATTTCTTCTGCTCCCCAAGAGCTCTCATTCTGTGACTTGTCCACATTCCTCTTGCTCCATCAGGCTCTGTCTCTCCCCATGCTCAGGGTCCATTGGCCATACTCCCATTAACAAAACTGTGTGCATTTCTTATCTAATTCAGATGCTCTGTCTTTTTAGACTGCCAACAAGGAAACTGTAGTCTTTGACAAAATATTCAGTACATGACTGGGAACAAAAACAGCTCTGAGAAAAGCTCTCTGAATTTGAACTAATAGATGTATTAAAACAGATCGTTATGTCATGCCAAGTAATTCTTTTACTACAGGCTCCCTCAAGTAGTTTTAGTTAACTCTGCTCCAGCTTAGCTCCTAGCACAGCATTCTGCTGATTCAGTGGTGAACAAATGACATCACTATTTGAAAAACAAAGAAACAAAACAAACTAAGAGTGGGAAGTTTTGAGTTAATTAACCCTTGATCAGATTCAACTATCTGCATGGGAAATGTATGTGTATGTGTATTGGTGTCATGGGTTGTGTCAGTAAGGAAGACAGTGAGTCAGTCTGTGTTTTGGATCATAGATCCACAGGAAAAAAAAAATCAGGATCACAGATCCACAGATCACCAGGAAATGAACAGATCTGAGCAGTGTGAAGTTTCCCAGCCTTGCCTCACAGCAAGGGAAACTCAGTCCAAGTGTCAGTGCCAATCCCTGAAGCCACACCATGCTAACTGACCGTGTGCAAGCAGGTGCTTCTGGCCCTCCTTAGCAGTGTTCATAGTTCTGGGCTGTTTAGCCTCATCTTTAGGAAAATAAGATATTTTATGAAATCTAATGGTCTCTGTGCAAGAGACCACAGTGTAACTGGCACCATAAAATGTTAATCATAAATGAATAATTCTTAGATTGTAATTAGTCTGTCTAACAATATTTGTGCTTAGCACACAAATACAAGATTCATAATGAAAATTACAATACTCATCAGTTGTTACTGACCCACAGTAATTGTTAAAATATGAGAATCTGATTGGGGTTAACATGTGAAATGAAAGATTCTGTGTGTAATGATGCTAGGAGCATTTACAGTGTTACCACACAGCACTTTGGGCTTGTGTTTTCTTACCTGGAGAGGTGCCAGAGCAGTGGGAAAAAAAGAAAAGAGCAATTTTTGGTTTTGATAGTGATGTAAATGTGGAGATATCCTTAATGTACCAACACTTGTTAAAGATGTGGTTTGAGATGTAATTATCCATTGAATAAACCAGCAGAAACTTGATCTGAGAAAGCACATTTTAAACCTCACTCTGCTCAACACAACAATGCTGCCTGTTACCAGGGTCACTGCACCCAGCTGGTGCATGTTAATGCAGACACACACACACAGAGGGATGCTGTATGGTCACCACCTTACAGTGCCCACTGTAGCTCCTAAAAATAGTGGAGACCTTCTGTGACACCTGAACATGGTCCCTGCATTGCAAAGGGAGCTAAAAGGCAATGCAGAGAGGGTCACAGTGTGGCCACAAGTGCTTTCTGTCCCTGTGCTGGTCCTGACACCTCCAGGCAGTGCAGTACACACTGTGCCAGCCTGCTCAGCTAGCACACCAGTATGGACAAGCACCCATCTGAAAAGCCACCTACCCTTTCTTTGTGGCTCACCTGCCAGACTGGTGGCTGGTTTGAAGCTGGGGAGCAGGAATGTACAATTGCACTTCACATGCCTTGGAAGGTTTTAGGCTTTGAGTAAGATGTGTTATTTCAGTGCTTACATTGTCCAAAAGACAGAGTGAAAATTGCTATAATTAAATCACACTTAAAAAACCAGTACAGAAACACCACAACACCATTCTTGAGCAAACCAGATTTCCCAAAGCACAATGCTCTTTAATTTGTTGGAAAGGAAAAATAACAACTGTGTGAATGCTGACAGCCAATGCTACTATTCACAAGCATCCCAGCCCTCATGCATCTGCTATTTTGGGTGGGCAGCTTTTAAGCATTTTAACTCCTAAGCAGCATTGGCTGTGGACTGGGCCAGTGCTGCTGGAAGGCTCCTGGCAAGGGAAGGGCTGCTGTAGACTTCAGCTCACCCTTACACCTGCACAGCCTTCCCTCTTCTGGAACCAAACATCACTGGGGTTTCCCCTCCCCTGGAGGCTCCTGCTGCTCTGCTCCTGCACGACAGGCCAGTATTTCCAAGTGACATGTACAATTTTATTTAAAGATCTGGCTGGCGTAAAGAGAGTTTTAGAGAGCAGCTGATCTACTTATTTTTGGCTTCCAGGAATGATTTGGTTGTGACCAAGCTGCAGTCTGAGGGATGAGCATTGTCTGTGTGTCTGGCCAGGATTCCAGCCTGAAGGGCTGAGCTAAGCACTGCCTTCAGCTGGCAGGAAGCTAGAGACCTTTGTACAGATGTTTGGAACACACTTCCAAAGGTTCCTCTGCTTCTCTGGGGCACTTCCAGCCTGTAAAAGTGTATTGAAAATCAACACAGACAGGTAGCTGATTAATTACTCAGCTACCAAAATACAGTCCTATCCTAACTTAAAAGTTTTTAGCAATGTCTGGTGGACTCACCACACAATTGTGATTCCACTCATTTTCAGTCTGTTTGGAAAGATAAATGGCTTTAACAAGGGCATCTCCATTATATTGCTATTGCTAAGGCACAACCTAAGACCAGTTGTGTATGACAATGAATGGCATTACATTATATTCACATTATGTGAGGGGAATCAGTTCAGCTCAACAGCCAACACCCAAGTCTACATTTCTGCCCTCACTTTACTAGGAATCCAAAAAAATCAGTCACTGTAGTAAGTTGGTGAAATGCAACTGAGAAATAAAAGGCCATGCTGATAAATTGCTCTCCTCCTTCACACGCCCTACCCTTTTAGGACTGGTTGGGATGTCAGACTTTCCTGTGTCACCTGCAGCAAAACTGCAGATGCACAGCACAGCCATTTAGCATCACAACTGCCCAGGTGACTTCATTCAGTGTCTGACTCTCCTATGTGCCTCTTTTTTGATCTGAAAGACAAGCAGAAGTGTTGAGAGCCTGGCCAGACTAGTCAGGGGTCACCCCTGCTCAGAGGAATGCTGTTCAGCACATGTTCCTGTTACCTGGGTCTTGAAGGTTGCATCTGGTGCAGCACTAGAGCACTCAGTATAAGTTGTGAGCACGGAATCCCAGTTGCCTCCCAGCTAAACCAGGTTTAGACACTTCTGTGTTACCCAGTTTTGGAGGAAATAAGTTCTCTTGTTAAACTCTCCATCCATCACAGACAGGCCCTTGCAGCAGCTAACTGCATGTGAAGTTTGCTGTGTTTCAGAGGTGGTTTTAATGGAGTGTGTGCTGGGCTTTTCTCTGCTGTTTGCTTAGCAGCAGACAGACCAGACACTGTCTTCAGAGGGAACTTCAGAATCACCAAATACCCTGGAAAACATCAAGACTCATGCTCAGTCTAGCCAAAGGCAATGTGTCCCAAAAGGCAACTCAAAGAAAGCTGTATTCAGCTACAAACCCACATTGAGTCCACTTCACAGAGCAGCAGTGTTGACCTGCTCAGGGCAGATGGGGCATCTGCATCAAGTCCTTGTGTCTTTGGAGCAGGTAAGGAAAAGGTCACCACACACCAGCTCCTCCTTCTTTCTAAGCAAGGCTGGTTGCATGTTCCTAGTGGAAGTAACAGAAAAAAATCATTGAAATGACGAAATAATATGACTGTCCAAATATGGAGTGTCACACTCATTGCTCCCATAAGGACAGTTTTGCAGCCAGCCTGTGCAGGAAGACTGAGAAATGCTTAAATTTCTGAATTACTACTGCCTTAAAATGGGAGCCCCACAGTCCAAGTAAAAGATTTAATTATCACCTGACTACTACTGCATTAATCCTACAGGTATTTGACAAAACAACCACAAACAAGACTGTAGAAACAATTGGGGCTAAGATACCAACAGAGCTGACTGCCTGAGGAAACAAATCCATGTGGAGAGTTTTGTGCACTGAGCTCTTCCAAAGCTTCTGCAGCTCACCCAAGAAAATCAGTCTGATCACAAAAGTGATTTTTCTGGTGATGGCACCTGCATGAAGACAGAGGCTCAGAGCCATAGGTCTGTTGCCTTGCTGAGCTACCAGACATTAACAGGGAGTTAAAGAACTAAAGTCCCTGGCTTTTCTTTAAAATTACTAAAGTATGTGGCCTGCTGTGAGATACCCAGTGCAACTGCAGTGTCTTGGTGTCTGTTTAGGGTTAAGGGTAGTCATAAAAATGTGTAAGATGACTGGTAAGAAATATGTAATCAAACTTTTTTAAAATAGCAGCAGAATAAGCTTGACATTTTATGCAAATTATCAATTGAAGACAATTTTCTTGAGACTTTTCAAGGGGAGGCCAGCTAAGCAATGATTAGCAATTAACTGTATTTTAAATGCAACCACCCTCCCTGAGATTTTAGGGATTTTTTTTTCACATAAACCTTTCCCCAGGAAGAGGGTATTCCCTATCCTAGCTGAGATAGCAGCCCAGCCTCATACTATTTCTTCATTGCCTCTCACAGCTCAAAGTGTTCTATTGAAGGCAGAGTGGGATTTAAGTGTCTAGCTGTTGCCATGCTGGTGTGTGGCTGGAAGAGGGCCTGCTCTGTCAGCTAGAGCAGGGGCAGCTCTCTAGCTGCATTAACTGCACCCCAAGTCCCTGCTGCTGCGCTGATCCAGGAGGGCTGAGGCTCTGCCCTAGGAACCACAAAGATGTGTTCCAGCCTCTGTCAATATTGGGCAACATTTCCCTGAAACTTGGAATTGGAAATCAGTAGGGTAATTTGGATTCCCCTTTGTGATAACTGTTGGCACATGTCAACTACCTAATGGCAGAGCAAGAAAGCAGCCCCATCAGCACAGTCTGTTCACGCTGTTGCTGCTTCTGATGATGACACTTTTGATGTCCTAAAAGCTGTTGCCATTGCATCCTTCCCTGTTGATGCCACTGCACATCCCCGGGATAAAAGCCCAACAGTGTTTGCTTTTTACTCTCCTGCCAAGACGAGTTTAACCCCTTATATCCCTCAAAATACAGAATTGGGCTGAGATTAAATGTCTGTGGAACTTATAACAACTGACTTAAAAAGGTCACTCTGAGGGCATGAAAAGGACCCATACAGTATCATAGGGTGGAAAGTCAGATTAATTCATGGTGTATTAGCTGAAAACTTTGTATTCTTAATTGAAAAGCAGTATTTTTGTCACTACAGAAGTTATTGGATGTGTTATCTTGTCAGAGTACTTCCAGTCCTGTGCTGCATGCCTGGCTCCCTGACTATTCCTGAGCTCTATATTCACCTGCTCTCTCTAGATGTAACAGCAGTTCCCACATTATAGTTCTTCCATGGAAAAGCAGCTGAGGAAGTCATGGGTTTAGCTTTGTGAAACCTCATCAGCAGGATTTTGGGTTTTTCCAAACCAAGATGAAACATGGAATTATGTTCAAGTACTTGTTCTGACTCACTGAAATGGGGACCAGTGGGTGTCAGTGGAATATTCCACTTCTGACTCATCTCTAATTTTTCTCAGTACATTCTGAACTCCTGCATCTTTCAGCCACTCTGCACATCCCTGTGCATTTCTGGTCAGACTCTCCCACCCTGCCAACAGTGCAGTGCTTGTACTGACTGACAGAGCCATGTTTATTGTAGTGTGCAGTGGGAGTGTGGCTGCCCAACTCTGCCCGGGACATGTACAAATCAAACATAGGTGAAAGGTTTATAATACACAAAAGTCAGAAACAGGGAGATTTCCCAAAGTCTAGAAGTAGCAAAGGCTGGAAATGATTTGTAAAGATAGAGCATGGAAAAGCAAATAAAGGTGAAGCCCCTTGCCAGCAGCACCAGCAGTTTCAGAAACCCCTCTGCCCTCCTGTGTGCTCCACTGCCCTCCAGCAGGACTGTCACCTCTCATTGTTGCCTGGTTTGCCCATCACTACTTCTCCTTATTCCCTGTGTATTTTTATCTTCTGGAAGGATTTAAATGAAGCTTCTCTTTCCTAAGTTTAAAAAATATCCATCTGGCTGTGACAACAGGAGACGTCATTTTTTCAAGACCTTATTTTCTCGACTGGGGACTTTGGAGGCAAATTGGCCAGGATTGGAGTTTGCTTGGAGAGCTGGAAGTGGAAGCAGAGTATCTGCAGCCTCACACAGCTCCTCCATCTGCTTTGAAATCTCTTGTGAAATCAGCTAAATTCTCATGTTAAGGGAGCTCTGGAAATGGATCACAATGATGCTGTTAAAAGGTTTAGTGTAAAAATGTAGGTTTCAAACCTGGGCATCCACGTGGCCATCCAGTTAAAATGCTTTTGATGTTTTTTCCATCTCTGCAGACAATTGTTGTTTTTCCATAAAGCACAACAGCTTTGAAACACTGACTTACAGCTTCCCTTACATTACCCTGGCCTGTAAACATCAGTGAACTTCATGGATTTTTCATGGAAGAAGAATTTCTAAATTGTAGTTCTTTATCAGAGCATCGTTTTATTCAGCATTAAAGGCAGTAAACATTATTTTCACTGATGTGTTTTCAGGCAACTTAAAGCACTTTTGAAACACTCTACACTGGCCTGTGGACAGGAACACAGAGATGTGAAATGAGTGAAACTGATGAAAGAACAGGCTTTGGTCTGAGTCACATCTGCATTAAGGCTGAAACACTGGGAAAGGATACTTTTAAAAGTTCAGTTATTTTAATTATTGAAAAATCCTAGCAAAAGCACTGAACAGATACTTGAATATGTAATTGAACTTAATGCCCCAAATAAAAAAGGCAGGCACTGGGGCTGTTAACATCAAAGCTCACATGCACAATCTAGGCCTTGCAACTGATAAGCTCCTTCTGGAAAAAAAAAAATTAAAAATCTCCATATTTCAGTGTCACTTGAGTAAAACTGACATGATAAAAGCAAATATGTGAGGAAAAAAAAGGCAAAGTGGGGTCAGGTTCCAGCTCCCAGCAATGCTACATCATACAGAGTCTTAAGTAACGAACTTCATTAAAAAGTAAATTAAGTATTTCTTAAGCAGATACAAATGAGACTTTTTGCTATAGACTACTGAAATGTTGCTTCCACAGTATCAAAGCAAATCAACAACCTAGACCAAGTCACCCAGGAACAGATCCAGGGGGGTCTGGAATGTCTCCAGAGCAGGAGACTCCACAACCTCCCTGGGCATCCCCTGCCAGCCTCTGGCACTGTGAAAAAGTTTTTCTTTGTGTTTCCCCTCAACCTCTTGTGCTCCAACTGACTCCCATTGCCTCTTGTCCTGGCACTGGGTGACACTGAGCAGAGTCTGGCTCCATCCTCTCAAAAATATGCAGTACATTATATAGTTTGCTGCTGCTTTACAAAACCGAAGAACAAGAAGTGAGCAGAAATCATCTTACTTTAAAAAAAATGAAAAAATAAACATACCAGAATATATACTATTCAGAAAACATCTCCCCTGACTGGACCCTGAAAGCACAAGCCAGAGCACTCCTGAGGGATTTTTTTGGTGGACTGATGATGAACATTTTCCAAAATACTGTAACTTTTTCAAGTACATTGTAAAATTCTGATTCTTTTAAGGCATTTTGGACCTTCTGGGTTGTAGCTCTCCAGAGAAGAGCAGAGTGACCCAGCCTGCAGTCACTCCACACATCCCCCACAGAAGGAATGCATCCAGGGTGCACCAGCATCTCTAGCATGGCCAAAGCCCACGGGCCCTGTCAGGATCTAAAGAACCCTAAATGAGCTGCTGAATAAATACTTGTTTGTTTTTTGGGTTGTTTTTTTTTAAAGCACATTTAATTGATAAGCCAGTCAATTGCCATTAGTGATTCCAAAGCAGTTGCCAGTGTGACATCTATATCTGAGTGCTTATGCCAGGTCCTGTATGCAATCATGTTTCACATATCCCAGAACCCCTTTTTGAAGGCTGGGTTCTCTCATGCTGTGTGAAAGACCTTGTGAAACTGAGAAAATTATTATTCACAATATACAGTAAACTGCAGAAAGCACATTGGGAAAGAGAAAAGTTTAAAAATATTAAGTTTGAGTATAGAACTTGGATAGGTTGTTTGGTTTTTTGGAAGTATATCAAATTAAACATTACTTTTTTTATTCCTTTCATAAATTAATTTTTTTAATATACCATAAATATTTTCCCTAAACATAATTATGGTTGAAATCTGTCTATCTTTAATATTTCTATTTCATTTATATACAGATGTCTAAATATTGTGAACGGATCTGTTTATGGAAGTAAAATTAAGCTACCTGTTAAATTTGGGCACTTTAATTGAAAATCTACATGTAGGAGTGAAATTGCTTGTTAGTTGATCCACTGTGGCACATGAGGCTTATTTGCAGAGCATCTGAAGTGCCTGGATTCCTGTTTGGGTTGGGAAAAGCATCATGTGGGAATTTTCCTGAGGCTGTTCCAGCTTTCCCAACGTTGTATAAAACCAGTAGTAAGTGGCTTACTCTCTGTCAACAGACAACTGGTAGATTGCTGGCTGCAGAATATTTGTTAGACTACTTGTGTATTGAAATCTGTCTGCTCTGCAAGCAATTTAATCAACAGTGTAAATAACCTGTGTAAAAGACTCAGTAGAAATGCCTTTAAATAATCAAGGCTCTTTAATGTACATAAAATAGGCTTTTGTACCCACAAGAGATTTGATCTTTATAAGTGTGGCTCGTTCTCACCTATTATCCCACAGTATTCAGTGTATAGAGATGCTTGATTCTCAAACTTACTCTTTAGGAGGTTTAGCAAATTTAGCAGTTTTTCACCCACAGGGAATTGTGTCCATGATTTGACACGATTAATAAATTGCCAGGAAAAATAAGATAGCATTAAAGCTGTGAAAGCTAGAAGCATGGACTGGAAATTGGACTGTGATGCATAAATAAAAATCAGTCTACAAAACCAATAACAAAAAAAGCCCAAACACCATAACACACACAAAGAAAAGCACAAAAAACCCACCAAACAAAAACCAGCCCAACACCAGGAAGAGGTACTTTGCTAATGTGCTTGAGACACCTCCCATTTTCCTTAGGTAATGACAGTTCCTGGAGTTTTACAATGGGAAATAAGTTTGATCACATCCAAATCCAGATGTTCTATGCAGCATATTTCCAAGTGTTTTCGTTTGAAGATGTCTGGCTGTGGCCAAGTACTGGTAGGTGCATGATGAGCTTAATTCCACCAAGGCAGGAGCACTGCCCTGTGTCCCCTGCTGGAGACATCACACACAGCTAAACCACCAGGATAACCTTAGTCTTGGACTCTCCAGACAGACACAAACAGCTTTGATTACAAAGGAGATTCTAGGTCCCTTCCAACCCCTAATATCTATGATTCTATGATGATTCTATGATTCTGTGTTGGATGGGTTTCAAATATGGCATTTTCAAGAAATGAGCCTTGGCTTTATCAACTGAGCAGGGGAATATACTAAGCAGTGAGAAGGAGCTGAAAGGATTTGTTATCAGTGAAGAAGCTACATGAAGTGTTTACAAAGCAGCTTGGTTTCCAGTGTGTCACACAGTCAAACACTGGCTGAAAATGCTGAAATACACCATTTAATCTTTCACCCACACACTCCACACCTAGTCATGCACCATGAGTAGGACCTTCAACACCTTGGTGTGTAAGTAACATTCTGTAGAATCAGTAGAGCCCAATCCAGCTACTGTTAACAGTCACTGCAGTCAGTTATGGCCAGAAGATATCATCATTTGCACTGCTGCTCATCATCTGTACTGTCAGGAGCCCAGAGTTCACATCAGGACCTATCAGAGATGTATCTGCTATCAGAAAAGTTCTCCTGCCCAGAATTCAGTCCTGGAGCAATCACAGCACTGTTAGATTTTTCTCCCAAAGTCCCAGCACACAGCACCAGGAGCTCTTGCTGGAGAAATGGAAGGTTAGCTGAAATAGCTCCAGAAGGTTCTCTGTTGAGATTCACTCCATCTAAGCTGAGATGCCCTCGTGGATGTTTCCAAGATAAGTGCCCAGCCAGTGGAAAGAAGCAGGCCTTCCCAGCATGTGGGACATCTCACCTCTTCCCAGGGCTTCTTTGGATGAAATTAATCACCCCCAAAAGGACTGATTTTTCTCCCAAGACATCAGACTCCAAAGTGCATCAGCCTGTGTGGTTCGGATGTAAATTGTGTTGCAGCACTGCCTGTGTCTAGCCCATGTCTGGGGCTAAACTGGGGCAGTTCTGTCACCCAGTGACCCCTCCCCAGGCAAGAAGGATTGTGGCTTTTTAGCTCCATGACACAACCATCCCCTGCCCTCTGGCAGAAGCATCTCCTTTCACAGGTAGCTCCTTCACTGACATGGCAATTCTCTAAGGGTGCAATGGGTATATTTCAGTTGCCTCACAAAGAACAGATGTCAACGAGAGACAAAACATCTTTCTTGTCATTTTTAAGCCCTCTCTCCTTATATAAATAACCATAATGAATTTGAAATGAGTGTGAAAAGGGCTCGTTCAGCTTCTGAACCTGCACTTGACTATTTGATTTCAATACACATTTCAGTATGATCATTTCAAAAGTGTTTCTATTGCAAATGCAAGCAGGTCATTTGGAATTTGTATTGGATGTCTAGTAAATAGTGCTGCTTCTGCTTCCCCAAAGTTACAGCTTCAACCTAAAGCCACAAAACAAGGAAGAAGTTTATTTTGAGAGCACCCTGAGCCTGGAGCTGCCTTCCCAGTAAGGTGTCCTGATTTCCATGGCCCTTCAGCATGAGGCTGTTGCTGGGAAATGCAGCAGTTAAGCAAACTGGTAATTTTCTCTTCTGCTTTAAGGTAGCTGCATCCCCTTCTGACATTTCCATTACAAGCTCTAATTAAAGGCAATCCCTGTGTATCCTACTGAGATTTCTACAGGGCTCAGGAATAAGGAGTCCATTGTGATGTTTGTTTGAAGATTGGAAAAAAAACAAACCAAATGTTTATGAGTGGAGCTTAGCAAGCTACAGTAGAAGGTATGTGAATTTTAAATAAACAAAAACCTCCTCCTTTGTAGCAGGGGAGGCTGAACATGAGGGCTTTGCGCCCAGCCAGTGTGTGCTGTTCAGTGCTGAGGACACTCAGGGGGAGGTGCCAAAAAGCAGCTGTAGATTGGCTGAAAGGCTGAAAAAAAATCAGGAATTTTTCCTACTTCACAAGTTCTTCAGAGAGAGATGAGATTCACCCTTACTCCATCAGTTTCCATTCAGCCTCTTATTCCACATCTATCCCCTGCATAAATATTTTCAGTGAATAAACTTCTGCAGAAAGCTGCTGCTGAAGGGTCAAGAATGCAGAGCAGCTGCATTTTTTTCCAACCAGTAACAAATAGTTCAGAGCTCAGTTATGAATAATGAGCTTCCACTTTAGATGAGGTGTTCTATTTTTGGCCTTAATTAGAGAACAGTAAAGACTGTGCCTTACTGCTTTGTGGGTTTCATGGGTTTGCATAATAAAAGACAGTATTATATCAAAACAAAAATAAAGAGCATTCAAAACACAGCATATAGTATTTGCATGGAATGTACTGCTTCTGGCTATTACATAAATACTTTTTTATCATTACTAATATTGAAATTTTATCAATATTAGGTTAAAAAAAACTGGAGAACTAGGTATCAGCTACCCAAATATAATAAATCAGATTTTCTCAATTTTTTTTAAATTTTCTTAATCCTTCCAACTAGATTTTACTGGGACTGGATGTTTTATCTTTTTCACATCTCATGTTAACCCCTTATGACTTGCTTCAAATCTTACAGATGTTTTCTCCATCAACTCAAACCTTCAGAGACCCAATTTATAGCCTGTTACTCAGCTGTTGAAAGGTCGAGAAGAGGTAAACCCAGCAAAATTAAAAACAAGGCATCTCAAAAGGAGAAGGGACTGTCTCCTAAAAAAAAGGATTTCACATCTTGCTTTTTTGCAGCAAATTACGTCCCGTCCAGAAAAAGATGATAAAGAAATGACTGCCATATTTTAGTTATATTATATA
>JANHGL010015080.1:1707-13410 GCA_024611195.1 Ceyx melanurus | reverse complement strand
GCACTGGACTCTCTCCAGTCAATCTCTGTCTTTTCTGAACTGGGGTGCCCAGCACTGGACACAGTACTCGAGGTGGGGTCTCAGCAGTGCAGAGTAAAGGGGGAGGAGAACCTCCCTTGCCCTGCTGGCCACACTTCTCCTAATGCATCCCAGGATCCCTTAGCCTGCTTGGCCAATGCAAGGGCGCATTGCTGGTTCATGGTCACCCCTTGTCCACCAGGACCCCCAGGTCTCTCTGTTCCTCAGCACCTCCCTTTTGCAGTGGGACCCTGGAGAGTGGGACCTCTGGAGAGCAACAGAACTGGGAACATAATTCCCTGCACATCACTGGAGCCCAGCCCCCGGGGAGAGGATGGGAGCACAGGTCTGCTCCAGTGTGTGCTGGCAGCAACCTCCCTGTGACTGGCTGGAGGAGTTGATCTTTAAAGCCACAGATTCTCCAGAGGGAAGTTCACAGCTGAATTGGCTTCTAGGCCAATACTCCTGAACTGACAGTCATTAACGTTTGCAATCTCGAAGTAGCTAAAGTGTCACAAAAAGGAGAACAGCTTAACTTGTCTGGAAGCCAAACAGCAGCAGTATCAGTCCGAGGGGAGGGCAGGCACTTAATTCTACCATCTGGCAGAGCTACAGCACAAGCCTCAGTGCAGAACAGAGAAGTGGCACAAGACTTCCAGGTAATCAATTGCTTGCTGCCAAATCCTTCTCCCGGGTGCCCTGGCTGCCACTGAGGCTGAAGTCCTGATCTGTCAATGCTTCCACTTTCTCAAGGCTTGATTTTTTGTTGCTCTAAATCATGTCTCTTCCATTGGTGACAATGCTAGCGTGGACGTGGTGGCAAAGAACAGGACAACAGAGTCCTGCTGAGGGGGAATTTCTCACCTCCTTGTGCTGGAGTATCTGGGGCTGGGTCTGAATGGTGACATGTTTCAATTAAGGCTTTTGAGTCTTTTAAAATGTTAGAATGTCCCCTGCACACTTTAATTCCCATTGTGTTCCCTTCAGCAAATTGGTTCAGACTCCTGCTTTTAAGTGAAACCCATTGTGCATTTGTAACAGATATAATAATATATAACGTGTTGTCTGTTGTTAGTGTCTCGTTCAGGGATTTTTGAAAGTCAAAGTTTTCACAAAGAAGTCCAAAGAAATCTTACAATGAATGGGAAAAACCAGCACTGTGATCACCCCAACTTCCTGCAACACACTTGTTACTCATTTTGCATCTTGCACTGGGGTCTGGGGTAAAGGACAAAAAGGCAGGGACAGGAGTGACTGCCACCAGCACAGGGAAACCAGGGGGGGAAATTCAGTGGATATTTGAAAAGAAAAACCTCTAAGGAGAAGAAAAAAAAAAAAAAAGAGTTTAAACACAGCTGTGTTCAGATAAATATGGGAGGGTGTTGTCAGCACCCTGTAATCACTACACATGAGTCAGCACATCCAGGGCCCCTTCGAGGGAGCAGAAAATCCACTGTGCTGTGGGTTGTCCTGATGGGCAGCTGAGCCCCCTCCAGCTCACACCCCAGGGGATGGGGGAGAGATTCAGAAGGGGGAGAACTGGTGGGCTGAGGTGCAGGCAGTTCCAGGGGTTAACAAAAGCTGCAGGCACAAGGCAGGGCTGGGTGTCCATTCAGCCACAGACAGGCTCTGTCCCGTGTCACAGGGACCTGGGGAGGCAGCACCATCACCCCCATGGTCCCCTGCACCCTCCCCCTTCCCTCAGCTCCTCTGGCTGCTCTGGGATCCCCCTGGGCTCAGCTGTCCCACCCGTGTCTTCCCAGTGCTTGTGCCCCCCCAGCTGCTCGCTGGTGGGTGGTGTGAGGCACAGGGATGGCCCTGACACTGAGCCCAGCTCAGCAGCAATGAAAACATCCCTGAGTCACCAGCACTGCCTGGGACACAGCTCCCAAACACAGCACCATTTGAGATGGTATTGAAGGAAGTTACCTTAGCCCAGTCAAAACCAGTACACTTATTCTGGGGTGACTGTTTTGGGCAATGTGGGAGAAGAATCTTCTCCATGTGTTTGTGTGTTCATTAACAGGAGCATCTTCACAAAGATCAGGCCCATGATGAGGCAAAGCTCTGCTGGGGTTTCTCCATGGCTGGGAGAGGGAGTCTGGAGCAGACAGAACCATCAGCCCATCCCAACAGGGCCGTTCAGAGCAGTCAGTGTGATGAGACCCTCCACGTGAGCCCCGTGCATGGTGATGTCAACTGGTGTAGCTTTCAGTGGGTTTCTGTGTGGTCAGCAGGGCCAGATGTGTGACCACATCTGTATGCAGCAGCCACCTGAGAGAGGAGGCTACAATGGCCACTGAGCTCTGGTGTTTCATGCCAGCTGAGCTCTGGTTGGCAGCACCTTGTGTGGCAGTCGGGCCATTTTGCATGCTCACACAGACTCCTACACCTCCTGGGCCATGGCCTTGGCTCCCTGTCTTGCAGTGGTGGCCTGCAGACACTCTCAGACTTCCAAGAAGGGCTGGAATTCTTAAATGGGGACCAACATCAGGGCTTTGCACCTGAAGTCCCTAAAGCAGGAGACTCCTCCAGCTTCTAGAGGTCGTCTGGAATGGGATGTGTCCAGAGTATCCCCATGTGTGTGTCTACATCATAGAGCAGGCACATGTCCCCCTGCAGGTATCTGCCACCCTGTCTGGATAGTTCATTTAGCCAGATACCCATTCATCACCCTCCTGCCCCCGTCCTGACACGTGGATGTGCTTTAGAAGGGTTTAGTCCCACAGGGCCCTGGAGGGTTTGTCATCACCTTGTCAACACACAATTCCTTCATGCTCTAGATGTGCCCTTTGCAGAGTGAGGGGGAAGAGCTGACTCACCTCCCATCCACATGTGTCCAAATACCAAAATGTTGATAAAACAGTTACAGGGATGCCTATTAGATAAATGTTTTGGTGAGAGTGAAACTAAGGTGTAGGTGGCATTTGTCCCACCCAACCAGGGATCATGTTGTTCGGAGCTTTTCCAGGGGCTGTAAGGAGAGAAGGCAGCACTACCCTGCTGCAGGATGGACTGGTGATGGTTGGCAGTGATACAAGCCCACCCTGTGCCCCTAGACTAGAGTGCATGGGCAGCTCTTAAACTCCCCTTCCTCTGCCAGAGCTGTTCCCATAAAGGACCAGCACAGTGTGGACTCCAAAATTCAGTCATTAGGAGCTGGTAGGAAAGAAGATGAAGTCTACACCATTCCAAAAATATCACTGTTGCAGCAGCACCTCCTCCTCAACCATCACGAGAAAGTGAGACATTTTTACACCTTCCACATGAGTGCTTTTTGCACCCAGTGCCCCCTCCTACCTGTTCCTACCTGGCTGTGCTTTGAGAGGATGAGACAGGCTGCAGGGTGTCTCATGGAGCCTGGGCTCCCTGGATCAGATCCACTTGCAGCAGCACTGGCTCTGCACAGAGGTGAGCAGCCACAGCCCTGCATGGCCTCAGATCAGTGTGGGTGGCCATGGAAAGTGGTCAGTCTCAATGTGAAAATGGGTTCTTCAGGCATCATGGGAGCAGTGGGACTAAAATGAACGTGGACCCAGAGCTGCTGAGACCATTTCCAAGCCAGGAATCATCCCTAAGCTGTCTGATGTGCCCAGTGGAGGCACAACATGTACCTGGGAAGAGAGAAGATGCCCTGAGATTAAGAGAACATGGCTCAGAGATGAAGAGGTGTCAACACTCAGCCCATGTCCAGGGCTAAACTAGAGCAGTTGCAATGACCCCTCCCCAGCCCAGGGGGATTGGGAAAAGGAGAAGAACCCCAAGTGTTGAAATGAAAATGGATTCAACGAAACAGCCCAACTCATACCAATGGCAGTGCAAGGTAAACAAGGTTATACTCAGCCCAGCAAAGGTGCACAGGTCACAATAAATGGGAAGATATCCACAGAAGCAGGATCAGCAGATCCCATCAGGAGACACCCCCCATGCTTGGTAAACTTCCTTCTTTACATTAAATGTGATGTTTCTGGTCTGGGACACACCTGTAGCAACTTGGGCCAGCTGCCTTGGCTGACTTCAGACTGCTCCTGCAGACCATGGCAGGTCTGTGGTTCTGTCCCAGAGAAAGCAGGACAAGAGGACACAGCTCAGAGATGAAGATGCTGCCTGCCAAGGACAGGGAAATACTCTCCAAGGTTGGAACAGCCTGTGCATTTCCACTGCTGCCTCTGCAGAGCTGCTTCCAGCTCACCTGCCACATGGCTCCTCTCTGTGGACACAACTTCTCTGATGACTTTTGAAGAGCTTGAATTTCTTGTCCTGGGAAAGGCTCCACTGTGCAGGCAGGTCACTGGAAGCATCCTAGACAACACCTGTAGAAGGGATCTGTAGGTTGACAGAGGCAATTGCTGATACACAGAGTTTAGCAGCTCTACCAGGACACTTCTCCAGGGTATATTCAGGACCATGAGAGAAAAGCTGGGCTGGAGCAAAGGCAGCAATGCCTGTGCCATAGGCTCAGACTGGGAGCAGCCTACATGGCCTGCACCTCCCCTGAGCTAATGGGCATGCTGATGGATCCGAGGACACAGTGATGATTCCCACACCCTGGAAGTCCATGAGGGTGTTTTTAATGATCAAGGTAGTCCTTTCTTTATGATGACCTGCCACCAGAGAGATGTGATGTTCAATTTGGCTTCCTGCTCTACTCCAGGAGTATAACCCATAGTATTTTCTTTGTTGAAAGAGCTAAGAACAAGCACAAAACACCATGATGAAGAAACTCAGAGCCCTCAGTGACCTCCAAGCAGGTGTCTGGGAGAAGATGTAGCTGAATGGCTCTTGGGGGGAGCAAAAAGAGTCAAGGGTATAAGTCACTTAAACCCTTTTAAGCCTCCATTGTGGATTGTTTCCAGTAGTCTTAGGCTGACACAAATGACAGACTATTTTGCAAAATATAAATGATGCACAAAAGCAAAGCCTGAGAACCAGCACACAGTGACAGGTTTCCAGCACCAGTACCCACTTGGTTTCTATCACTGCTGGATGTGACCCATAGCTCTGAAGTTACAGAGGAGAATGGAAAATGAACAGAAAGAAAACAAGATCTGAAATAAACGAGTTGAGAAGTGAGTGTGAGGCAGAAAGGGCAACCTTTGCTTTGTACACGATGCAAAGAAGTCTGTGGAGAGGTAGAGGCTGGAAGGGGGCCCATTAACCAAGTAATTAAAATAGAAGGAAAAAGGAAAGAAAGAGAACAATGGGAAGTTTTGTGAGACAAGGATGTTGAATAACATCAGAGAGAAAGGGCACTTCTTCAAACACTACCAAAAGATGGATAGTTCTCTCCTGAAGGGCAAACACAAGACTCTGGGTGTGATGAGTCTCTGCACCAAAATGCACCCTCAGATGAAATCAGGGGGGCTGCAGGAGAGGCTGGATTGATCTAGAAGCTCCTGCAGTCAAAGCCTGACATGACTATTAAACTCAAGGAGCATCAGGAGGGTGGGAGCTCCCAACTGAGTCCTGTGGTTTCTCTTCAAGGACTTAAGGCCTTGCTTGTAAACTGAACCTGCCTTTGTCCTGAAATGAGGAGAGAAAAAGAGAAAAAGAGAGGAGCATCAGCTGGGATCACACAAGTAATGGGAATGTGCAGGAATCCTTAGACCCCAAGGGCACAATCCTCAATGACAGCATGGCCTTGCACATGGGTGAGGTGCCACCTTCTCACCTCCCTCACTCCCAAACAGACCGGGCAGTGAAGATGCCCTTCCTGTCAGTCTTCCTACTGTCCCTCTCCCTGGAGTCACCCATCAGCCATAGTTAGAGGCACTGCCTTTTCTCTCCTTTGACTTGTTTTTGGATTACTGCTGCTATCATTAATTTCACTCACACCAGACCAATAAGGTTCCACCAGCCTTAACAGGTTGGCTTTAGATTAACAGCAAGGCAAAGGGTAGCAGTATCTGGTTCTTTCCTTTATTATTGTTTTTCCTCTTGCCATTTTTATCTGTCTCTGATTAAAGAAGAATAAAATCTTGCCATTCCAGCTGGACAAAATTAACTCAAACTCCATCCCGCTCCAGTTTCCTCATTTTCAGCCAGTGCTGAAGGAGAGGACCTCTGTGAGGACCTCTGCCTGTGCTCAGGAACACGTGAGCTCTGCTTGTCTGAGCACAGGTCGGCTGCAAACTGGGAGTCCATGAACTGCATTTGCAAGGGCTGCAGTCTTGGTGGGACTGCAAGGGGTGCAGTCGTTGCCTTTCCATCATGGGATAAGTGCTCTGACCACAGCTCCGGGGCTCTCCTGCAGAGCCAGCCTGTGTCTGCCCTGTCCAGAGCACGGGCAAAGGGACCGTGCAGGGCGTCCTCCAGCCACGCAGACCTGCCTTGTCTGCCCGCATGGATCAACCCAAGGGAATCTGGACCTGAGTGAAGATGGTTAATGAGTGAAGATCAGCCCTGGAGTTTTATGTGACACCTGCACAGCACACCAGGGCCCTGGATGCAGCTGAGGCACACCAGCTCCCACTACCATGCGAGTCACTGTGGTGTTGTGGGGACCCCACGTTAGCTGTCCCTGTCCCCCTCTGCAGACCCACGGTGCCTCTTGCACACCCATGTGCCATGCTCGGCACCAACACACACAGGGCAAGAGCCTGGTGTGAGATCAGTCATCACCATGGCTTAACCCAGCTCCCTGATCACAATTTGCTCCATCCTCCCCGATGCTCTGGCAGCATCTCTGCCTCCTCTCCCCCCACCCGCCCGCAGAAGCACGTTCCTGCAGATTGCTTTGGAGTAATTAACACATCAGTGGGGCTGGAAGTGCAGAGAGGGGAAGTGGAACAGGAGGAGAAGCTAACGAGGTCAGAAGACAGCATGTGGCATCCCCGTGAGGAGAGGGAAGAGGATTCAAAACCTGCTGTAATCAAAGCAGCACCTGCCCGGGCTGAATCCCCGGGGCTAGGAGAGGGAAAGGAGAGGGAGAGGATTTCTTGCTGCAGCACACGGCAGCGGGTCCTCCTCTCCCGTTCATTTCAGACCCTAATTAGGTCAGTGCTGCTCTTGTAGGTTCAGCCTGGAAACCCGAGCTCTGCCCCTGATGGAGGGGTCTGGGAGACGGAGGGATCGGGCTGGACCACAGGGCTGGGACAGTCACGGCTTTGCCCGGGGTGCTCTGTGCTCTCTGCCCCTTGATACTTGCTCGGTTTCAATGGCTTTTCACCTCCAACCTCATGGCAGAGCAATGCTCCCACTTCCCCAGCCCCATGCTGGCAGATTGACTGGAAGGCAAAGCAGATAGGACTAAAAAACCCACGCTGAAGCCACTGACAAGTGTCACTAATGCTACACGTGACACAGCTTTTCCCACCCCACTGCCAGCACAGAGCTCACGAGGCTGGTGTAAGTCACAGAGTCCTTCACATATCAGTTTTCAACTGATCTGTGTTTATTTCATACCATATTCTGGGAAAGCTCTTAGGGATCAACTCCAGACCCCTGAATTTCGGGGCATTTTGAATCTCTGTTTGCTCTCAGTTGTGAATTCTGAGCTACAGAGCAAAACAGAGTGTCAAAAAATGCAGCAAAACAAGCACAGGCCACAAAAGGGCTCAGCGTGGAGAAGAGCAAAAAGATCCATCACCACTCACCACCACTACTCCCAGGACTTCTGCAGAAAGAAAAAAAAAATCAAGACATAACATATCCTGAACATGGTTCATAATTTTATTTGACAGCAATATACAAACACAAGCCCTAAATCCTTGGGTACCAAGGGATGAAGCAGCTTGCAGAGGAAATTCTTTCTTACAGGGTTTATTTCATTGCTGATGAATGAACCACCATGAAATCCTCCCCGGGTCCCCTAAATCCCAGTGGAGAGCAGAACTAGTCAGCCAGTGGACACAGATTTGATAATGGCATCCATAATGGCATCGTATTAAATGACCAGGATGGCAGCAGCTCCCAGATGTGTTCTGGGGAGGGCTGAGCTCATGGCAGACAGGCAGCTCCAGGCAGTCCCATTGAGGAGGCTATATGAGCCAGAAGTGACATTCCTATGGCCAAGAGCATCACAGCCCTGCTTTCATGGGGAAAAAAGGAACTTAATGGTGATACCACCCAGATAAACCATCCCAGGGGGTGAATCCTGGTCTCCACTGCCTTTCCATGCCCCTCTTGCACACACGTGTACACACACTCCCATCTTTTCTTCCCCTTCCAGCAGGTAAAGTGGGTCACCTTGAGACACCAGGAAGGTCCTCCTGTGTGACAGATATTTCTGCAGAAGGATGTCAGCCCTTCAGCATCTCCCATGCCACGTGTGGCTTGTGCTGCCATGAATTCCTTCTTTATCAGGTCAGCCTCTGTGGCATCTAACCTGGCAACTAATGCTTGATTCCCACAAGAGGGGGGTTTGCCAAGTCCTGTTGCAGCATCTCCATGCCAGTGACATCCTGGGAAAGGGACAGACTTCCTTTTGATTTCTCCAGATCAAAGATGCTGGCTTTGGAAATCAGAAGCTGATTTTCTCCCCACCCGTCTCGGTTGTGTCAGCTGTTGGTGAGAAGCACAGCCCAGGTTGCTGCAGGAGCCCTGTACCTCCTGCCAGGCTTCATCACCTCGGGCTGTGGGCAGGCTGGCTGTGGGGCAGGCAGCAGTGCACGTCCTCTTGTCAGCTCTGTCACTCTGAAGGATGGCAGGTGGCATCGTAATGCATAATGCCTTCTCTGCCATCAGTCTCCTCCAGGACAACTGCATCTCACTTTCTGCCACGCTGCACATTGCCCCGGGGTAATGACAGCAGCATCTTCCTCCTTCCATGAAGAGGGAAGGCAGGACTTACCCTTCTGCTCTGGGGTCTTCCGTTTTACTCCTTTTCTCTCTGGACTTTTGAATCTGGAATTTCTTCCTCTCTGGACAGTGGGGGGTGGTGATGGGAAAATAGAATCCTCCTTCACCCTCCCACTGCCCTGCCCTTGCCCACAGACAGCCCACAGCACTCAGCTGCTGGGTAAGGAGAGTTTGCCAGGGCATTGCTGCCCAGTCTTGCTCCCATCACTGCAGGGCAAGTGCTGGCTCCCTCCAAGCTGGAGCACAATGCCCAAGGGAAAGGCTGGCACCTTGGGTGCTCACATTGATGTTCTCTTCCCTCTGCTCCAGGTAGGACCCACAGATCTCTCTTCCAACAATACCCAGAGAGTCACCCTGCAGGGAGCATCCACTTTCCCTTCTGCCTCGTCACTGCAAGAAATCTGTCCTCACCTTCTCTCCACCCTTCCTTCCTCTTTGCTCCTACCCTGGCATGACAGGGACAAGCCAGAAAATCGACAAGATCCTATTGAAATGGTTGCTGACCCCTCCAGCACTGGCCTATCAGGCCCTGCAGGACATCACCAGCACAACTTGATCGTGCTGGCAGAGAATCCACCAGAGTGGATGGACCCTCATGATCTGGAGAGAGCACTGGCTGTGGTCACTTCCAGCTTCTGTCTTGGGCTATGAGTTCACCACAGTTTGGTGAGCATTTTTGCTTAGAAAGAAGCCAGACTTAATTTGATGGCAAAGTGTCTGTAAAAACTGAGGAAAAACCAAAACCCTGCTCTTGGGGGATGGATTATTAAAAGTAAATCCTGGTGTAACATACAGATGCTGTCGCTCTAGTATGTATTGCCAAAGTGATTTTTGTTGTGCTGGCGTGATTTCAGTATTCTTAAATCCCCTTGGAGACTTGCATGCCAGCTGCACAGAGAAACTGGAGCAGAATTCCACTGTTACACAGCTCTTGCTGTGGATAGTTTGGGGCCAAGCTTTCCCACTGAGTTCCACGAGGACCCAGGAATCCCACGGGAAGAAGCACAGGCACGTGTGCCTGTCTCAAGCTGCTGGATGCACTGCTGGGAGAAGGGAGCTCTTCATTTTGCTGACAGTGGAAAAGTGGGATTCAGGGTGGTCTTGCTCGTGTGGTGCTGGGATGGATCCAAACACAAACTTGCCTGGTGTCTCACCTTTCCAGACCCTTCTTACATGCTCCAAGTCACGGGCAGCATCCTCTGCCCTGCCTTCCATGTGCTCAGTATATAGCAAGATGAGTCAGGAGGGTCACCCCACCTCGACAGTTGTGCTTTCTGCACAGCTTGGTGACTCCATGCCAGGTTCATCCCTGCATTTAGCTGTGCCCCAGCTGAGGATGTGGGTGGAAGGAAGCCATGCATCAAGAACCACAAACATCACCTCATGCAGCTTCCAGCTGGGAGGTCAGGTCTCCTCTGTGCTGCTTCAGCATGTGGCCCACCCCTCTACAGCTGCTGCCCACAGCCAGCCCAGCAGAGGTGGAATTTCTAGGAAGAGTTCATATCTCCAGGTAAACAGAGACCTGTGAGCAGGGAGAGCAGGCCAGCTGCTGGAACGAAGCTGTCACAGATCTCTGCCAAGCACTGGCAGACAGAAGCCAGAGGGAAGCAGAGGTTCTCCCCCATCCCCAGCGTGTTCAAGCTCAAGTGCTAGCACATCCATCCCTGTGTGTCTGTGAGGGACCAAGGCTGAGAACCAAGCCTCCCAGCCACCTCCCTCTCCACTTCACCACTCCTGAAAGCCCTCCAGGCACAGACTCAGGACTCCAACACAGTTGTTTCAAACCTCACCCACTCAGCCATGCTGCTTTTCATCTGGTGATGGTTTGTTTAACCTGTCCCTAGCAAGTGACCCATAAGGATCCTGGCAGTGTTTGTGCTACCACTGATTAGCAAATAGCCGTGTGACCCACTGGGAAAATCTAAGTCAAGTCCTTGTCTAGCTACTGACCCATGTAAACACTAAGAATTACTCCTCCAGCTGGAGTGATGCAGGTCTGAGGTCAGAGGATTAAGCTACAGGGAGCGAGGGCTCCTTTGCTTCCCAGTGACAGCATCTACACAGAGGCTTGGTGACTTACACTGACAGGCACTGCCTTCCCCCTCTGACTAACTCAGCTTTCCCAGCCCCCAGGAGACAAGCCCAGAACATCCATCTGTGTGATCGCTCACCTCACGGGCCTGGGAAACCAGCAAAGGGTGCAAAGAAAACAAAAAGAGGTCAGAGAAGAAACAGGGTGAGAAAATAGAGGCGAAGGAATGAGAGGGTCTCTGTATGCCAGGCGTGGGACATCACTGCTTGCCCTAAAGGCCACTTTGGAAGTGATCCCAAAGAAGAGGGAAGAGAGACATCTCCCACCTCAGCACTTGGCCTGTAGCACCTACAGCCACTGGGTCAGGAGTGAGCACAGTGGGATCACTGGGTCAGGGAGACACTGAAATCACCACGAGCTGCTGTGATGAGCTCAGATGATAATTCTGCTGCAGCCAAGGCCACGAGTGCTGAGTACACCTGAGGATTCTGTTCAGATTTCTTGAACACTTCCACAAAGTTTTCAGCCATGCCTCTGGCTCTACCTTCCACCTTCTGCATGCTTGGAAGCAATTCCAGCCAAGTGGCATTCACGTGTGAATGTGCCAAGACAAATACTGGAGTTGCACATGTGGACTGAGGTCTCTCAGAAGTGATACTGCATCATAAACTTGAAAAGAAAGAGTCTCTGCTCTTCCTGCTCAAGCTAGTCCACCTGGGAGGCACAGGAGAAAGGAGAGCAGCTCCTCTGATAGATTCATAGATATTCATAGGTATTAGGGGTTGGAAAGGAGCTAGAAGATCATCTAGTCCAACCCCCCTGCCAGAGCAGGGGCACCTAGACCAAGTCACCCA